>JAUZNJ010076285.1:7094-24806 GCA_034780135.1 Jordanella pulchra
AGGCACCGTCAGTGAACATTTTTACAGATTGTGTACTTGATAAAAAAAAGCCCACAAGCAGATTTCAAACTGCACAGACCACAAATGAGCACAAAGCCTCCTCTCATAAAACTCCAAGACATCACACAAATGGAGGTGCTTTGACAAGTTCAGCTGTGGTTTTGATGAAGGGTATTACGGGCAACAGAAATCTCTCTCTCATTATTTATGGATGACAGGGGCTACGAGAGTTTCAAGTATAAAAAAAAGAAGTGATTAAAAGAGATGGAATCTCCTTGGCTGAGGTGCAGAAAAAGGCAGAATGGAGCAGGCCAGTGAATTACAATCTGCAAAAGTCTGGCAGAATAGCAAGAAGCTGGGAAAAAAAACGCGTTACCAAAAGTCCTCTCAGATTCCTTTGAACAGAATCACAAACAGCGATGAGGAAATGGAGTCAAAATAAAACACCATTAGACATCACAGATTCTCATCCTCTAGCAGCCGCACTTGGAGGGCAAAGACTGTTAAAGAATCCTCAGAAGGAGAGGGGCACTCCTCTGTCAGTACAGTGCAGCTGTTTGCAACTGTTGTCTTGTTTACAGCGATTTAGAAAACCAAGTTGGGCACAGTCAAAAAAAAAGAAACAAAAACTCATGGTCATGTACACAACTGTCTTTGGCAAGAAGTTCCGTTTCCTACATCTGAGTCCGTCACTCAGAAGCCTTGTGTTCATGTCACCTTCGGCCCATTTCACTCTGTCTCATGAAGTGGATGTTGTTGACACTGTCTGCCAGCTCAGGGTACTGGTCAACTGAGACTACATAGTACCCATCATAGCCTTGCACCTTCCCTGAGCCAAGAAGCTGCTGCTTCTCTCCCTCAGTCCAGGTTCTTGAGCCTTCCTCCCCATCCCTCAGTCTCTGGCGTTCACGTGCCCAGGCCTGCCCAATGGCCCTCTGCCTGGCCAGCTCCAACACACGGGCTTTCTCTTCATCCACACTGCTGCCGTATCGAGTATTCAGAAGAAGTGCTCCATACTGCAGCTGGATGTCAGTGATGCGCCTAGTCCTGCCATTCAGCACAGTGTTGACCTGAGACACGGTGACGTTGACCCCGTTTTCTAACGTGCGGCGGCCCACCGTCATCCCAATGAGGGCTAGGTCTCCCTCCACTGAGCCCAGTTTGACAAAGTAGTGGGTGTCCATCCCCACAATGGTGAAGTGTAGATTTTCGAGATAGACAGCGTTATTTAGAACTGCAGCCATACGGCGTCCATCCTCGTTAGCCAGGCTGATGATGTCAGTGTTGATGCGACCATCTCGTATGGCGAACTTTACCCCTTTTCCAAAGATAGATCCGCCAGAGGCAAAGATCTTCTTCCCCTCAGTCTGAGGACATCCAGCACTTTTGGCTTTGTAGATTTGACCAAAGCGTTCCAGCTTGACAAAAGCCTTGAGCTGTCTCTGAACCTCACACTGAACACCCAGCAGTGACTGCAAAACAAAGACAACACTGGTTAGTCACGGACCCCACAGCAGCAACAACAGCAAATAGGTCTGATGTCTACATTTTCTTTAGCAGCAATTTTAAATAAATGTTATCGAATGAAAAGGCTTTGAAAAATTACTCTTACTTTTACATTTTTTACATTTTTTTCTTGCAGCAGCCACAAACTTGACATTCTTTATCGGAATTTGATGTGACAGACCCACAAAAGTGAGCATTTTTAGCAAAGTTTAACATGCATTTCCTTTTATCTCTCTTTACCCTGATAGTTCTAAACAAAATATTAACCAAGTGACCTCTTAAGTCTGTGTCTTTGACACAGGGGACTTTGTTTAGACCCCAACTGTTGCAGAAAGGGCACCTGGTTTAAAAGCAATAAAACTGAGTGCAGATTGTAAGACATGCTGAGAAGAAACCAAAAAGTCCCGCAGGTGTTAGTGTAGGAAATGCTCTGAAAAGCTGGGTCTTCAAGAGTCTCCTGAATATAGACAGAGACATAGCGGCATTTAGGTCACTTCCCCATCGTGGAGGGACATAAAACAAGTGGCTCGGTTGTCTCCAGCGTTATATAGGCACACCAGAATTCCTTGATAACCAGACTTACTGAGTTGTGACATAAACCTTTGTGAGAGCATTTGGGTAGATGGGGCACATGAGTAATACTTGTGTAGACAAAAAATTCTCCCCATTTGAACTGTAAATCTCTGTACCTACTTACCAGGACCCTCTGAATAACACTCCTTTCCTGGCACGTCAGTTGAGGGGCACTTTTTATTAATATATAGCATAGACTTTTCACTTGTACATAATAATAATTTCCTTCTACTTCATAGTTATGAAACCAACTTTGTGTTGGTTTGTCATAATAAAATTGAGTATTAAATATTAATATATTTGTGTATTCTAACAAAATAATGATGCAGCAGCTTTTTTAATGCCCAGAAATCAGATCCATGATGCTTTGGCGCATTGATCTGGAAAGCCTCACTTTAAAGTCGAGGTAACTGTGGCGGTTTTTAATCAGTGACTTATCATAATATTTTTGAATAGGCTGTTCTCTTCCTATACTACTGCTGAGCCAAATATAAAGCAGGAGCTTGTGTGTTACTAAAGTATGCAACACAACTCATTCTGTGAAGGATCGAAGGAGATACCACATCCCCTCCAGCCAATGTTTATGCGTTTACCTAATATTACTTGACAAGAGATGTTCCTCAAAATGAAAGAAACATGAAAAACAGAGAGGATGATGTGATATGGAAGTTGGCCAGAAAACAATGAGGCAGTTGCTGGGGTGCATGAGAGCGGCAACCATGAGGCTCTGAAAATTGCTGTGCCTTCAAGTCATCACCCAACATACGAAGCTGTGGACATCGTGAGGAGTTCTTGCCAGGCAGTAACATGCAAAGCCTTCCTGACAGTTTTCTATTTCTGACTTTCTGCGCCTTGCTTAAATTGTGGCTGTGGGCAGAGGGATTGATGGGAGCAAAGCTTTGTGTGACGAACAGCATCTCTGACCATCAGTTGACATAAAACCGCACATGAGGAAGGCGAGAGGGTGCTTGTGCCAATCGGGGTCTTTACAAGCACTGGCTTTGTGGTGGGGGTGGGGAGACTTCACAGAGTACCACTCCATGTTAGTTTGCCGTGCCACCATGTGACTTGTTCAGCGGTTCCAAGCTTTGGGCGGGGGTGGAGGGGAGGGCAAAGTGCAATGTCCTCCAGTTTACTGAAACACCCTCAAGGGGAAACTCCAAGAGAGGCATCAGTCACATAGCAGGGGGTGCAATGAGCCTCCAGCAAAACCCCGAATGAGAGATAGAGCCCTGCGCATCGCAAACCTCATCTGTCTGTCTGCTCACGGCACTTTTCAATCTCTGCATGGATCGAGCTGCATCACAAAACAGGGGCTTAAGCAGACAGAGATAGAAAGGGAACCGCTCTGTTTTTTCTGAATATAATACAATCAAATGCCAAGGTATAGATGTACAACATGTACTTTTAAAGTTATATTGATTCTTGAAAGACCCAATACCTCGCTGGGCTTATCTGGCCATTTGCAGTGAGGATCAACCTGGCATTAACCATCTCAGGGCTTTTCAGAAAAAGCGATTCTGGATAAAAATATCACACAGCAGCTCATGAACAGGATGAGGAATAATTATCTGGATCCAGAGGTGTGCTAAAGGCAAAGAGCTCTATAGAAACATAGAGAAAATCTTCAAAATTAGGCTAACCTAGCAATTCAAAGCCCCAATTACTGCACGGTTTTCAGTTATTTAGGTCTCTAATGAATATTACAGAATAAGTAATTGAGGAGCTGCATTTGTAAAAAAAAATCTTCAATTTATAATAATAGATATTCTGTTTCCTGATAAAAGAAAACCAAAAATATTTCAGTGTTAATCATATTTAGAGTGACACAAACAGTCATAAGTCTAAAACACTGGTTTATGTATTGTTTATAATCTACATCAACTATGTAACAACTGAACTGAAAAAAGTTGGAGTTCTGTTACCTTTACTTTGCAATAAGTAACTAAAGCCTTTGAAAGAGGAGGACACCAATAATGTTTCCATCTTTCTGATATAACTCTTATAAATTGGACATATGAAATGTTATTGCTTTCCAAAATCCAATCAATGCAGAAATGACCACAACTGGTCTTTCTAATCATTTAATTCACTATTTGATTTTAGAGAGGTCATAGTGTTATGCCTTTGTTACCCAAATCAGTTCTCTATCAGTTTTGCTTTTGCACATATAGACGTTTTGACATGAAGAATACAAGCCTTAAACATAAAGTATGTTATATGTTAAAATGATATGTGACCTTTAAATTATATAATACAGACAAATAAAGAGATATACAAAAATCACGAACACAACATGGAAATCAGGGAAAACTTGGAATATAGAAAAGATAAGAATTCTGTGTCATTATGCAATGTTAGTGTGATGATATTTAACCTTGCTTAACTATCATTGCAGTAGATCTTGGATGTACGTTTTTTTACACCAACAAGCATTTTTTGTTAAGGTAACAGCCAGAGTGTCATGCAACACAAATCCATTCCCTCTATGGGGTGCCACTCACTTGTCTGGCTGCAACCAAAACCATGAAAACAACAATGGCCTCTTCAATAATTCAGGTGCGTAGGGGGCAGCCTAAAAAGGACTGATACAAGTGAGAATCAGAGCATGTCTACTCCTTCTGAGACCTTGGCCAGCAGAGTAAAAGCGAGACGAAATCGATGGTCGTTGGTGGAGGGGAATGGAGAGTGAATTTCCCTAATGGCAGGACAATTACAAGAACTGTTTAGCCTGACCCATTCCCCAAGATGGGGATGAAGGGGCAGAGACCTGGCCCAGCGGGCCATGTTTGGCCTGGTAGTTAGCAGCTCCTCTGGGAATGTGGCTACAAAGAGCATGCTTATTTACTAATGATGAGGAAAAAGAAATGGGACAGAAGCAGAAGACAATACTTTAGGGTGAAAGCTGAGACAGATGAGTGACTACCTTGGTGCTGTCCCATTCCTGTGTCTTGATCTGGGTGCGGACTAACTCGTAGGAGGGCTCCATGCTCTCTGTGCTCGGTTTACGATAGCCAGGGATAACATTATACAGCTGGAAGCCAAAGGTCACCAGCCAGCTGTTTACATCTGTGGAGGGAAGGTTAAACAAGATGAACTTTTGCTGAAATATTCTGGATTTAGACAAATAAAGGAAAAGATGTGATTAATTTTGTTGAATCTGATCAGTTGGCATTTTGTGGTTAAGGGGCTGCCTTCTGAAAATGCTTCTCAGGCTGGAAGAGCACTTGATTTGTTTGGAAGAGTGGATGAGCTATCCTGAACACTTAAGATGATGTGAATGATTCATGTCCACTCCTGCAGATGCCCCACTAATGACACACAGCTGGATTTCAGAAACATCTGAGCATGCCTGCTCTAATTATAGACTGCAATTTCGTGTCACCAGAAACTTCAACAGAAAGATATTTTGAACACCCAGAGGATTTCTCTAACAGTACTATCTCTCTAATGAGATGCGTGGGGAGGCGAGTGACATTTCCAAGATTTAACTCGGTGCAATCAGGATAATGTGATCCATCTAAGAACGGCAGCCATCACAGTGGTTGTTAGTGCTGCTGCAATTCACTTTTGATGTTATTTGCCAAAGCACTCAGTCCTCTTGAACTTTTTCAAATTGTTCCAAGTAAAGAACCACCTAGTTTGACAAGTTTTATTTTTATTTTATTTTACAGCCCTTGTAAAATAAAAAGCAAAAATACATTTTTTTTCATTGAGGCCTTTATTCTGATGTTCCTGAATAAAACTGAGGGCATACATTGGACTTAGCAGTCCCCAAGTGGGAAATGTATGCCTGTAAAAGTAAAAGTATTAAGCCATGCCAGAAAGTTTTTGTTGCATTTAGGCCTCAACTTGCTTGGTAATCTAGTCACCATGTTTAGTCGTTATTTTATCTTGCTTACACTTAGTGTTTAACAATGTTTTGTAGCATGTACTAGGTTTTATAAAATGGTAGAAGATCCATTGACCTTCAACTAATCTGAACAGATTCCCTACAACTACTTGGGGGTAAAAAAAAACATTCACACAGCCTGATCCTTCTACGTTTGCTTGTTTCTCTAAGATTAACCTGGATTTAGCTCCTTAAATCCTCACAATACATTTTTACCTAACCTACACCATGATAGTGCTGTCACTGTCTGTAATGGTGAGTAATTGCTGTAATTAAACTGCAATGAAATGATACAAACCAGGGGTCAATAAACATATTAAGGTATTGATATATTTATTTTATTTAAAGATTTTCAAGAACAGGGGGACAAACTGAAACACTAATTGTATAAAAAAGTAGGTAAGCAATATATCCTTTTCCTTCCATTTCAGAATTATTCTTTGCTACATGTTGGTCTGTCAAATAAAACACAGTAAGGCTTTAGGTTTGAATGTGAAAAATGTGAACAAGTCCGCTGGGTAATAATACCTTTCCAAGTAACATGATCATTTTAGGATCAAACAGAAACATGTCGGGGAGCAACATTCGGAGCCATTTATGTCCAGCTCCTCTTATTGACGGCAGAAGTACTACCACAGCACATGGGTGGCAACAGATTGCCAATGTACCAATGCGGCGCACAACAAAGCTTTTTTAAACAAGAATTTGTTTGAGAACAATGAAGGGACCAGAGTCATTCAGTGAATGGAATTTAAATGTCAGTGCCATCAATCACAGCTGAAGCAGACCCACTGCAGTATATCTACTGGTTTGTTTAGTATTCAGAACCCCTCATGGAGAACTGCGAAGCTAAACACCACTTTCATTGGTAGGAAGTTAAATGACATTGTTGAAGTGGAAGAAGTTGATCTGGGATAGCAATTAAACAAAACTTAATTTACCCTTTGATATATTGCAGAGAAAATGAAACTAGTAACAGTTTCATAAACAGTAAAAAAATATATATTTCAATATTAATCCCCCCCAAAAATGGTATGCAAGTATAAAATGAATGCATAATTTACAACTATTACTGAGGATTTTATTGTTAACATAGTTTTCCTTCCAGTCTCTGAGGTTGATATAACTAGCCTTGGCTATGAGTTCAATGAATCCATTGTGCCCTCCTGTTTTCCACTGCAGTGCTTTCTCTGTCATTTTTCCTCCCCATAACACAAAAGGAACAGAGACTATTTCTGTGAAAGATCTGAGTGTTCAACAGCAGAGAGGGCTTGGCCATAAACCACAGCTCCTGTTGAGCACTTTCAAAATGATGGCCGCTGGGTGCATTCAGAGGCATAAATGCATGTAAGCACATAAACAGCACCGAATTCTAACACTGGCAACGCAGCTCTTAAACATATAATAAGCCCAAGACTTTTGAATTTAGTTTTGGAAATATCTAATTATTAGGTAGTGTTAGGATTTTTAGAATAAAAATGTAAAAAAGAAATCGGATTTAAAAAAATGCTTTCTGGAAGCAAAAATTTGAATCTACTTCTTGTTTTACTACTTTTTTAAGTTATTTTACTAGCAAGCTAAGATCTTGCAGTATTTGTGCTTCACACACACATATGAGAAAACACCTTATCCTACTCCCGCCTCAACTGCTTGAGAACTGACTCAAAATAGGTCGGTCAGTCATGTTGCAGTGTTATGGTTTAAGGCAGGACATACAGCTGTGATAAAAGCAAGAGGTGTCAACCTCACAGCTGAACTATAAAAGACATATCAACACAGGAGGATGCACATGTAGCTGCTGTTATCACATCTGTTTTGCCAGCATCCAAGATTTCATCTTTGAGGAAAAAAAAAACAAGGGCAGCAAGGGCGTTACTACGGTAACCTGATATGGTTTCTTACGGTGCCTGCTGTTCGCGAAATTTTCATCTATTTCCATGGTTGGCTAAAAATAAACACAGATGTTGTTTTCCCAAATTAGCTTGGGAAGTTCTGCTGAATGTTCCTCCTTTTTCCCAAACAAATTTGATGGAGCAGGTGCCGTGTCTTGACCACCATTCATGACCATCAAAACTCCTCCTCTCTCAACATTCCCACTTACTTTAATTATATTTTAATTATATATGTAAATAAGAAATCTGAAGTCAAATCCCACAGTTTGCCGCCCTGAGCACAACCCTTTTCCCAAAATTGCTCCCCAGGCATCTCACTGCTAAAGGCAATTTTATGACAATTTAGAAAGATGTAAAGACCAAAAAATATGATAATTATTGTAACTATTGTTCATTTATAACCAAGCTTAGTCTTAATCTATTAAAGTAAATATTTTAGGAGTAATTACCTGTCATGTAGCACTTTGTTTCCTCAGTATTGCTGAGTGGATTGTTATTCTTAAACATGTACAGGTTGAATGGCACAATGTGATTGTTGTTCAGACGACTCCAGATCTCAAGGTCTGGCGTTGTCCAGCGGCCAGCGAGGACATCATAATCCCGTTTCCCCATGTGGACCAATTTACTAAGGGGCTCATATAGTCCTCCTTGGTAGCCAATTATAAGTTGGAAGCTCGGATTGGTGTCCAGGTAAACTTCTCCGAATGCAGTGTGGAGGATTTGCTTGATCATGAGACCAGAACCACTGAATACAGCAAGAGGCGTGCCAATGTTGTCACACGCTACATAAAACTCATCTCCACTGCTCAGTTCCATGGCAAACAGGTGTCCCTGTAGATCATAGTACAGTGAGGCAATCTCAGAGCTGGAGTGGTTGTACATGTGTGTGACTCGAGTGGGGCTGGACAAGTCAGCATAGAAGTACTGCAGGTGGTGGCCCATGCTGCTCCTGCTGGAAACCCTCCTTCCCAGGCCATCATAGCGATACTTGATGCTCCACCCACTAACTTTATTGTACACCTTAGTCAGCAGGCCAGCTGAGTTATACTCAAAGTAGTCGTTTCCTCGCTGCCTCAAAAAACCGTCCTCATCCATCCTGTATGTCACATCTCCCAGGCGAGTGATGCGGTCTCTGATGTCATAGCGAAGCGGGGTGAGCCGTGCGCTGTTTCCTGGACTGAGGAGGTGCAGGTTGCCATTCAGGTCATAGCTGTACCGCCACAAAGGTTTGTCATTGATGGAGACCACCTGGAGCTGACCATCAGCATCATACTCATATGTGTAGCGTGTAGTGTTGGCGTAAGGTCCAACCTTCAGTTCCTTAGCCACCACACGCCCCATGTTGTCATACTGAACCATCATCCAGTACATAAGAGAACGAAAAATCTCATACTGGACTTCCTTTACTCGACCATAGGCATCGAAGTGTTTGGTATGTGTCATTACTGCAGTGGTTATAATTTGATTTATGTCGTAATAAATGACTCCAAACTTGCCAAACTGTTCTGTTTTGCCTGACACGTCGTCATAGCGATACAGGTCGATTGGTAGTGGAGTTTCGTTGATGACTGCCTGCATGCTGGTGACTCGGAAACTGTTGTCGTAGACATAGTCAAATCTTGCATTGACCATGCCCTCCTCGCTGAATCGGAAGATCTGCCTGTCGATCAGCGGGCCAATTTGTCTGTAGCGGATTGTACAAGTGAAACCTTCGCTCTGCAGGTTGACGGTTTTTAACATTCCAGCCACCTCATCATAGGAGAAACCAATGCGTGTGGTGTCGTACAGAATCTCCATCAGCTTGGAAAGCTTCCCATATTTGTAGATCACCCTTCGGCCTGTGCCTAGGTGGGTGGTCTGTAGCAGCTGTCCATCCTCGCTGAAGTCTTGGAGCACCGACGCGTTACCTTCAGGGGGGCGGTAGGTGTTCCTGTAGTAGCCGATTGAGCGGGACGTTTCTAGGGTATGCCGAGCTACGTTGGGCATGGTCACAGAAGACAGGCGATCATTTTTGTCAAATTCAAAGATATACTGTCTCTGACTGTATAGAAGCAGTACCATGGACTGTAGGGAGAAAAAGAGAAGAAAAAGATCATAGAGACTCAATATCTTTTAATAAACCATGAACAGTTTCATGTAAAATTATAAACAGCCTTTTCATTTTTTCATGTTATAACCACAAATGTTAATCAACTTTTTATTTCTTAACAGATTTTATGTGGCCAGTCTGAGCAAGGACAGCACAAGAGAAGCAGCCAGAAAAGTAGCCAAGAGATCAATGTCAACTATGAAGGATCTGCAGAGATCAACAGAAAGAAGAATTTGTTCAAAAGATGAGCACTACCAAGTAATAAACTTGACAGAGATGAAATTAATGAAGCAATGACAGACAGAAGCAATTGTTAAAAAAATATATCCCCATGAGAAGATATTGTTACAACTGGCCACAAACTATGTAGGGGACAAGGAAAAAATTAGAAAACGATTGCTTTAGCTAGATGGAAACAAAATAAACTATTTTATCTGTATACAAAAGGCCATCTTTGGTCAAGAGCTAAAAATGCCTTAACACATCATTCCCAATGTGAAGTGTGATGGTTTCAGCATCATGTTGTTGAAATGGGGTAGAGGTTTGCCCTCCAGTAGGACGACAGTTTTATGTATATTGAAAACCCTGCATCACTTAACCACACCCATCAAATTTATGCTGAGCTTTTTGTTGCTTTGTTAAAAAATCCCACCAGAGAGCACTGACACTTTAGTTTGTTGCATTTTAATGTGTAAAAGTTCAATACCTTAATAAGACACTGCCGACAATGCATGCTGATAAAATCTGATATTTCCATTTGGACCGATTTCCAGTATCAGTATCAGATCGGGATATGCCTACTGTGTATATTTAAAGTTTAAACCAATAAAACTTGAGTTCCTATTCCCCTGCCATAAAGATTTTTTTTACATGATATCATAAAAATGCTTTTTATTATCTCTTGTTAGTAAGCAATTGTGATCTAGACAGTATAAAGTAACTGAATATTTCTCAACTCAGCATGGCAGGTTTTAGATCCAGTAAATGATGTATTTAAATCATATGCAAAGTTGTCTCACCATGCTGCTGAAAAAAGGTATGATAAGCTTATATAAAGGCTCGGTTTTTTTTTTTAAATCATACATTTCTAAGGTAGAGAACAGCAGCTCTTTACCTTCCCCTACAATCATACCTTTAATTAGAGAGCAGAAGGCGACACATCTTGCTGTTCTTTTCATCTGAGCTATTTCTGGTTGAACTTTGCTGTCAGAGTGCGGTAACAAAGATTCATGTCTGCAACGCACCAGACACTTTTAATTATGTTTTGGCTGATATTTGAGCAAGTCTTTCAGTGTGCTGCAGATAGCACCTTAAAGAGCTGGAAGTAAATTTTTTTTTATCTTGTCTAATAACTTCTATCAACTTTCCTATGTAAACAGGCTTCTAAGTTTTTATTTGTAAACAGGCTTCTAAGTTTTTATTTGTAATTAAAGTTTAAGAGGTAGATACCTTTTCGAGGTAAGTGTAGCTCCAAGATTTGCCATCAGCAAATATCTGGGATGTGATTCTGCCATTCAGGTCATACTCCATGCGGACAGACATGGTGCCTCTCTGGATTCCTGCCACATGCCCCCCAGGGGAGTAAGTGACGTTAACCCCGTTGAGACGACTGCTTGGAGCCCACAGAGTGGGACGACCAGCATGATCGTAATGGATCCGTAAGGTGAACTTCCTGTGATCATCGTAGACCTTTTCTGTCCTGGTGATACGATCAAAGTCCAGCGATAGCAAATTCCTGTTATGAACCTGTTGGACAAGAGGGAGGAACTTAGACACTTATTGGTAGACAGCAATGTTCACTGATACCAAAAAAAAATGTTTTGGAATAAATGTTTGAAAGTTTAAAGTTCTGAAAAGGAAACTGGTTAACTTCTTTAAAAAAGGAGAACATTTAAACAGAAACATTTAATCATAAAAGGATTTTTCTATTATTGTTCTTATAGCTTTTAATTCTAACAGAAGAACACTATCTCAAGACAGCAGAAGTGGTTACAGAAATGAAGAATTTCCATTTCCATTCTTTGTTTGTGTTAAGACTCACAGACAGTGAAGAAGTATGTCTCTTTCCAATTAGACATGAGAGTCGCACTAATCATTAAAAATCCCTTTCTCTGCTCACTAAAATATAATTATTAGACACTGATTTTTTTTCTTTTATTTTAACTTTGACATTTTCTTTAAGTCACAAAGAAACAAAGTAGAATTTTTAAAATCCAAGTTTTGCTGATCTGACAGCTTAGATGAAAACATTGAGCTCTAACTTCTCTTCACTAAAACAAGAATATAAATTACAACTTGAGGACTTAGACTAGACTTGAGGATACAGACTGTTTGCTCTAGCTGAAAAACAAACCAATGATCTTTTATATTTGAACAACTTTGATACTAATCTATTCTGAGTTTGGTGATTCCTATTTAATTTCTTGTTGCTGTAACACATCCATTCATGAAAACATAAATCAATGAACAAGCTAATTAATAAATAAAATAAAATATCAGGCACACTATATAGTAATATTTGAAATAAACACAAAAATATCTGTCAGCTTTATCATCAAACAATGTCTAATGCAATTGACAGCAAACAGTTTTTTGAAATAAAAAGAACCCAGGACCTTTCAAAAAGAAATATTTAGAATGAATGGGAAGCAAATAAGTGGAAACACCCAAAAAAGTAGTGTATGCTTTTGTAACATAGATAAGTTATGTAAGAAAGATTTCGTATTCCCTACCAATTACTGTGGTTAAGAGAAATTACATTGCTGACTAAACATCAGGACACCAAAGCTGATCAGAAGTACAGAAGAGATTTATTTAAATGTTGCCACAATGAAAAAAAAGCTTTGTCATAAACCAGTCTGCCTGTAATTTACCAAAAGGATTATGTTGGTAATTGTGATTACATTTTTATTCAGATCATGTTTCGAATAAAATATTTCCCTTCACTGTATTATCTCTTGGTTTTGTTAATTGGGACCTAAGCATTAACAAAGTATGAAGACAGGTTTCTAGCTTAAGCTAACTTCCAACCCTTGTCTCTGACTTTGCTTTGTAAATCATAAACAATTAAAATGCAAAGTCTAAACAAAGATTACAGTAAATATTTCAAGTAATAAATAACACACAATACAAATGTATATTTAAAATACTAGTAAATAGCAATTATTTACTCGAAAACAAAGCTTACACATTTTTTGTCTTTTTGTGTGTCTTAAGTAGGAAATCTTTTCATATCTGGTTAGAAAATATTGAGTTGTTCTGCTGCTCTTATGGTGAGGATTGAACACAATTAGTTTGGTGCTTTAGTAACCATCAGTTTCCACTTGATGTAGCTCTTGTTCTATGCTCAGTACTGGGTCTGTTAACAAGCAGACAACTAAAATCATTAAAACACTTAAGACTAGTTAAACGCATATATAAATACATGTATGTATCAATGTTAAATTGATTGTCAGTGGGCTCCAGTTTGTTTACGAGGACCAAGGTGTTTTGTGATTGTTTCATCACCTTAGCCTCAGTTAAACTATACAAACAAGAAAATGTCACTGCATGCATTACCTGCTGTGCTGCCTTATGATGTATGTGATGTGTAATTAAGTGAGAGCAATTTAGATCTGTTTTGACAGTATTGTATAATCTTTTAGGTCTGTCAAGTTTTAGATGCAAATTTAAAGCAACACCAAAAAATGAATGTGAATTTTTATATTAATTTCTTTCTCTTTAGTATTTATTTAAAATAAAAAAAGGATAATGAGGGCACTTTGGTAGAGCAAGACAGAAAATCTTTCTGCAGACATGAAAGCGATCAGGAAATGTGGTGATGTATGCGATTAAATGGTCCTAAAATAGAGACTTAGAAGATTCCCCTTATAAGAGTTTGAATGGATGACTGAGTATTAATTACTTTGACTCACTGTTTGGAGATAAGATCAAGACCAATTTATCGCATCATTTTAAAAAATAAAAGTTTAGTAGGTGACTTACAAGTTAAGAAATTATGCCCCTGCTGCATCTCCTTTATATAATGAATTATCTGAATTTTGTTGTTTGCCACTTCTGTAAACTATCTGGGCCCGAACCCAATCTAAATCCAAACTGTTTGTTTTGTTTGTCATGTATCCAAGCTACTCTCAGACAAGTTCTCCTCACTTCTTTTTCCTATCCATAAATACATGCTCCTTGCTGATGTATGTAACGACTTAAAAGGTTTGAGGTTTTAGTTTTGATGTGTTTAATGAACAGGAAAAAAAAAATCAAACTTTTAAACATTTGACCTGATCATCTCCGGTCAGAGCCGATCAAAGCAAAACTGGCCATTACTGCTTAATATATGATTTTTCTCCTATTAACCTTACATCATGCTTTTTCCTGGATGAATACAAATTCTTGGTATGGTTTAGAAATGTCAAAGGCTTAGAAACCTGCTTCTGGCTAGTTTCCTGATTCACCCCACAGAAGAAGCCAGGCAAGGGCTTTGCAAGAAACCCTCCCTTTTTTCAATCTCACTTTAAGGAACGCATGCTTAGTTCTTTCATCTGTGAAGGGACAATTACAGCAAAGGCAATTAATGCAATTGATACCCAATTGAGAGGATTACTTTAAGTAAAGCCAAGAGAGTCGAGACAGAAGAAGCAATCCATGGAGATTTAAAGGAGGCCAAAGACATCCAACTCCAGGACCGAGAACTGGCTCTAGGAGGCATCTTTTTTTCTTTTTAATCTTTAAGAAGCAGTGGGAATTGGTATCTAACCAGCTTATTTAGGGGAATAAATATTGGCACGAGGGGTGTCCCAATAAAGCTTTTTTATTTCCAATATGATACCAATATTGCAGCTTTTAGAATTGACCGATACCAATATTGTCTCGATACTATATTACCATTAATTGTACCAGCTTTTATTATTTATTTCATACTCTAGAATGTTAAAAAACATGATCAAGTAATGTCACTAAAAAGGGGAGCAAAAGGGAACAACAACAGATATGAAAACAAATGACTCATGTAAAATTAACCAATGAGATGACTTTTAACAGATGCAGAGTGTTTCTATCAGCATGGAAATATCAGAGATTTTAAAATATAATTCAAAATTAGTTTTTTGGCTAATATCAGGCTGATATCTGATATTAATATCCCTATTTAGCACATAGCAAAATATAACATGGATCCGTGTGATATTAAGATATAATGTAATACAAAAACATATTTGGAATTTTCAGTCTCTAAGTTAAGTAAGGTTAATGGTGGAGATGGTAGTGGGGGCATAGAATTTAGCCTTTAATCGTAATCATTCACAAGATTGGAGCATTCAGGAAGAAGATTTCTTTAGAAATATTATTCTCATTAAAACCCCTGAACATAGGTTTGTTTTAATCAGTCTGGGCCCTTCAGACTGATGGAGAAACAGACCCCAGAATGGGTGTTACCAGCTGGTTGAGGGGGTCAAAATCTAAGGCAAGCAATTGCAAACTTGTCAGATCTTAAAACAACCTGTGTAAAGGTAACATATAAAAGTATATATATTTTTTTCTAATATAAGAAATATTGCTGATTTTACTAAGCCTGATTTATTTGTAATAAAACATTTTAAATTCACAACCCCCTGCAGTACAGCCTTGACCCACTAGAAGGTTGTATCCCCTATGATGAGAACCAGTGATAGCTAGAGTTATTGGTGTGTACATCTGACACCTTTGGTTGTTGAGGTGGCTACAAGGGAAATTTGTGACCAAAGTGTACAATAGGTGACGTTTAATAAACCAAAATTGCAAAACATTTAATCTGAAGAAGCAAATCTCTTCAAGGACAATCTACCATGCCACCAATGCTTTTTCTATTGGGAAAGGAAATGACTGTTCTCCATCTACAGAGACACTTCAATACTCAGTGTCTCTGAATATTTCCAAGGCAACAGAGCTCTGCTTTCTGTAAGGAAAAGTTTATCATGCCGTGTGAGCTGATTTCCAACAGACTCATCTTGTAAAGGTGGAAAAGGAAAGAAAAGCATCTGACAGCAGTGATCCAAAGATCCCATGAGAACAGAAACCCACTCATGGGGAATAATTTTCAAATTGGATGCCGTCTCTTTAGGGAATATCTCAAAGGAAGTATGAGTGTGGAAAAAAAGGGAGATGGTTACAGCTCACTACACTCATAATGGTGGATTTCAAACTGTTCTTTGAATAACACATTACAGAGACATCAAATCTTGAAATCAGTAAGAAGGATTTTTGTGTCAAGTCACAGTCTTAATTTGCCATTTTACAAATCTACCTTTAATAATTTCTGGGAATTTATTTAGCCCTGTGGCTTTTTTTCCTAACGCACAACAGTTATTGTGTTTTTCACAGTGATAAGCAATTTTTTATAACTCATTTCTCTTTTGCACAATAAGCCCTACCTGATACAGCACTAAGACTGTTACCACCCAGTTCTGTCTCTGTCTTGTATTCAGTGATGAAGAGGATAAAGAGCGCTTCAGTGATGCAGTAGCATCCCCAAGGGTACTCTCATTATTGTAAATTAACAACCTGCCCAAACTAAGAGGAGGGTTTGTTATCATTGAGGGATATGGTCACTGTTGAATTTAAATCAGAAAGGAAAGCTCAGGAGATGGAAAGCTGAAGACAGATGCGAGACAATAGAAAGGTAAAAACCAGGAACCTATTTAGCCTTTAGAAATGCAAAATAAGTATAGTTCTACAGCTCGACAAAAATGGTCATAAGAACAAACTGGAACTCAGACAGCAGGAACCTGCTTCCCTCTGTTGCTTACACATAACAGATATCTGTGAAGTCAATGCTACACAGCTGCATGTCTGTTTTGTATTCCTGCACCCCACCCTGCACCCCTCCAGCCGCACGCTGCGACACTCTCACCAAACTGCCCACATAATATCACTTGACATGTCACTCAAGGTCGCTCAATGATTCCAGCTTTGTTCATCCCCCCTGTTCTTGCCATTAGGCCTGCTCCCATTTCCCATCTCACCCCTGAGGGCTGTTGTCTGTAACGTACATTAGATATTTTCACTTCCAAAGGGGACGACAGAGCCATTAAATGAGCAGCCGATGACAGACAAAGCGGCACCTCCCCATTAGCACTGTTGCCTCCCAGAGAACAGAGGAGACAGCCGAAACTAAGTTGCTATTGGCCCTACACAGCCGAGCACACCATGCCTGCAGAGTATTATGATTCTTTACCGTTTGGCTCTATTTCTTTCTAAAAGAAACTTGTTGATTTTCTGTGAACATGCTAGTTTTGTCTCAGATTGTTTTACTGAATGTCAGTTTAAAAATGATAACAACAAAAAGAAATTAAAACAATAGTCAGATCCTTCAAACAACACAGCCCACTTAGACCAGGTCCTTCAAACATCGCACATTTTTAAACAACAAAGATTTTTAAACAACAACAGAGTGTCTTCAGGAAGAGACTTCTGCAAATCAAGTGCAAGACAGACAGATAGAGAAGATCCTTCCTGCCCACAGCTATCAACACCTACAACAACTGGTTAAGAGAAAACAAAACATGAGTTACTACAACATTTAACTTCCCTTTGAATTGAATTTGAGTTGAAATACTATGAAGGTCGCAAGTGATCAGCTGCGATTTTAATGGCATGAGGCATAGATTTATAAAACCAACATAACCTTAACCCATCCATCCATCCATCCATCCATCCATCCATCCATCCATCCATCCATCCATCCATCCATTCATCCATCCATTCATCCATCCATCCATCCATCCATCCAT
>JAUZNJ010076296.1:0-24804 GCA_034780135.1 Jordanella pulchra
GTAGAACTGATTGGAAACTCAAGACAGCCATGACATTATGTTTTTTACAAGTGTATGTAAACTTTTGACCACAACTGAAGATGTGTAAACAAGTACTCTAAAGATGATTAAGGCCTTCTACTCTCGTACTCGTCGTCTTCCGCTCCCTTGAGGACCGGGTCGCGGGGGCAGCAATCTCAGCAAAGACTCCCAGACTTGCCTCTCCCCAGACAGACTCCCCAGGGGGCCTCGACGAACCTGATCCATGGACACTTAATCTGCTTCTACTCTCAATATTCACATTGCAGAACCTGTATTGAATTAGCTACACACTGCTATTTAGCTGATAAGTTTAGGAGTTTATTGAGTCTTTATACTTTCAAAGACTCTTCTAGTTAATGTTTCTGCTCTAACATGCCTTCGCTCTGCCATCATAAAATAGCCTTTTTATGTGACCCTTTACAACCAAAACATTTTGTTTGATGAGCAAACAATAGATCAGTAGTTCAGCACCGATGCATCTCCAAGCCTGTAGCCTATTTTCCTTAATTTAGTTTGTTGAGTCTGTTTATTAAGTCAAGAACTGATACGATTGACATGATTTATTTTCCTGTTGTGATGTTTTCCTAATGTCATGTAGCTCTAATTTGGGCTTTCCTTCTAATATTTTTGTGGTAATTTCTGTCTCCTCTGTGTGCAGATCTCTGAAGATGCAGCTGCTGCAGCTCAGGAGACCCAGCAGCAGAGCAGCGGCCGGCAGCGGCTGGAGCAGTTAAAGACCAGAGCAAAGCGTTCTCTTACCGAGTCCTTGGAAGGCATATGGAAGGTAACCAATAATTTTCTGCTTGCTTTAGAAGATAATTAATTTAAAGAAGTGTGTGTTCATAATTAGGGGTTATCTAATCTTTCACCTTTTGATTCACATCAAGTGCAAGTTAAAGCTGAAAGTTCTCCAAACATGTGAGTGGAAAGTTCTGTCTATGATGTTTTTATTTTTTTTGTAGGGGAGCAGTAAGACCAAACCTCAGAGGGAGAACAGTCAGGAAAGCGAAAGCAGCTCTTCTTCTTGTACTGCCAACAGCAGCAGAGGTCAGCCCTGCTTCGATGATCCTCTAACCTCCTCACCTCATCTACGACCCACCAGCCCACTCAGGTAAATGAACCTAAAGGCATAGTTTGGTCTGGTTTATTGTTGACCATGTTACTACTATCATGTTAAATATTGTGTTGGATTTCCTATGCTTCTAGTTGGAGCTTTAGTTGGTTCATAAAGCGACAGCCTCCTCCTCTTTTTATTACTGACCCGGTGTCCTTGTTAAATGTTTATCCTTGATTTCCTCAGAGGCCACAACTCCACAGGAGACCTGAAGCTTCTCGACACCTCTCTTCCTCTGTCACCGTCCTCCTCCTCTCTTCCCGGTGATCCCGAGGTGCATGGCTTTCGTCGTCGAGCCAGCACCTTCAGTCATTCCCCGACCCCCTCCTCGATGCTCGATGACTCCCCCTTATACATGCGGACTCACACACCACAGGAACTGAGTGCGACTACCAAACCCAAGCTCGTACGACACTACTCTGTAAGCACAGACACTCCTCACCATAGCAGGTAAGAAGTTTGGTTATGCAAGCTGCTTTGTTTTTGTTTTGTTCGTTTTAAAGGCAGATAAGTTTCTGTTCTACCTTTGAAACCATGAAACAAGACTATTGTTCATTCTTTTTGTATCAGATTTTCCTCACAGTTGCAGATCTTTTTGTTATATATCTGCAACAAGCTTGACAGTAGAGCAGAGATCAAAACAGGATCTTTTTTCATTAAAACAATGAGTAACTTATAAATTCCTAAAAAGATTATACAGCAGTTTTTTTCCCTTTTATTTGAATTAACAGTAATGACAGGTTACGCCTCCGAAAAACAAAATCAGCGAGCTTAGCCTCATAAAAAACTACATTTTATAGACCTGTCAGGTTTCAAAGATGACCGTTAATCAGTGTTAATCAGGAAAACACTGATCAGTGGATCAGAAGCTGCTTTCACACCAAACCTTTGTAGTGCTTTTAACTGTGGGTTCAGTTCTGGAGGATCATGCTGGTGTGAACCAAAGCTTTAGCAGCTAATCTGATTAATTGATTATTCAAATAAACGTCAACTAATTTAGTAATCGATTAATCATTAGCTGGAGCACAGAGACTCTAACACATTATAGCCATTAGCTATACAGGCAGTAATTATACCAAAATTACAAAAAAAATTATAAACAGTTTGCATTCAAGATAAGAAAAGGTATCTGTCAAAATTCTCTATTCAGAACTCTTTAGGTGGAAAAGTTTTAATCAACAGATATATCGGTTAACAAAATAATCATTAGTTGCAGTCTTAGTGGGAATTCATCCATACCATACTGAGGCACAGTTACAACAGCTGCTCTCAGAACAATTTATTAAGACCCTGCAGCAGTTGGCCTGCAGTGTAAAGCCCGACTGTCCCACTGTAGCAAAAGCACAAAGAGAGGATGCATTGAAAGCATTGAAAATGTAGCATGAGAAGGAGAAAATATTAGAGCTCAAACCAAAAAATCAAATAGAGTAAAAATGTTTGTTGGGACTTTGTGAAGTAGTAAAGAGTTTCAAGTAGTCTATGTTTTAAGAGCAGAGCAGCATCAGATGGACGTTCTTCCTACTGGAGCTATTCTGCCTCTGGAACGGTTCAACTGTATGACGTCTTCTGTTAAAATCTGAAACAACCACAACGACTGAAGGTTGAATTTCCCTGGACTGATCCATAGTCCGGCCCGGCAGTGTGAATGCTCCCTTTGTTTATGTTACTGCTCTTCACTGGGCCTAAAACTATGCTTTCAGATTCAGTTTTTTTTCTCCAGATGTATCTCTAATTAAAACTTGCAAAGCTCGCTGGCTCAGTATGCATTGATCTGTCCACACTTTTTTTTTAGTTTTGTTTTCAGCATCCCAGCTTTGGTTACCAACTGCACCTTTTTTCCCCTGAAACTCCTGCAAACCCCTTTTCCTCGTTTCATTTTAACCTGTAAAACCTGCTTGTAAAAACATCAAATAAAACTTACTAACAAATCTACTGAACTACATTTAACTGAACTCATTCCTATTTCAACCCTTTTATCTTCTGTGGTGTGAGTTTAGGGCAGATTGACACGATTCTCTCGTCCTTCAGAGAAGAAAGTTTTAAGGCCCAAAACACAAAAAATGTGCTTGTCTTAGTTTAGATGTTTTTAATGATGTAATAACTAGTGTAAAATTTTACTTGAGTGTTCTATTATGTTACATGCAGCCTTTACCCCCAAGATTTTATGTATGTCATAAAAAATCATAATAATTAAATGTATAATATTTTTTTTCCCCTAAAAAAGCTCCAACACAACTATTCTCTGCCCTGTTCAGACTAAATGCTGAGTGACAGGTAGATGTAACCCCATGAAAAGAGAAGAAGCCTGAACTAATGATTGCTTATTTTTTTCCTTATTTATATCTAAATAGTAACTTCATCATTAGAAAAAGGTTTGAAATGTCATCATATGATGTCAAAGTTCCTCTACTTCTGCTGTTAACTTTGACTTTTTTTCTCAGTTTTCATAAAAGCTCAAAGTCTGTGACTCTCTTCTGTTTCACTCCCGACTTCATTTGCGCCCACTTTCAGAAATATCACCACCGACTCCATCCTTCCTCCTCTTCCTCCCTTTCCTTCATTCCCTTCTCCTCTCCTGCTCCGTCATCCTTCCTCACCTTCCGCTGGAGCACGTTTCAACAAGAGAAGGTGAGCGTTTGGCTCTCAGTTTTACCAAACTATCATCTCATCTGCAGTCTGTAAAGTCTTTGAATGATTCCCAGCAGCATGTTTCTGTTTGAAGTGAGTCCATGTTTTCCTTTCCTCATCTGTGTTTTTGCCTCCTGTTCACCTCCATCTTAGTCCTCTGGGTGGTCTCCGTGCCCGTCTGCACTCCTCCTCCTCTGTCCCTAACTTTCTGAAATTTCAATTTCTGGCTCCTGTTCAAGAGAATGATAGTCCTGATCCAAAAAGCAGGTACATATATATACGCAGAGCCATCATTCCTATCGGGTTGGGCCTAGTGTTTTGTGTCTATATAGCTAGTTAATGTGTGAGCCATAGTGTTTTGTTCTGTTTTACATGAAGATAGCTAACAGCTCCACCTGCAGCCACCTTGGTTTGTTTGTACTTTCAGGGATGTAGCAGCTCTCTCAACACTGAGAGCAGGATGTGTAGCTGGAGAGAGTCCACTACGAAGCCACCGACACTCGTGGAGGCAGCAGATCTTCCTGCGGGTTGCTACACCTCAGAAAGACACAGGCGGTAGGAACAAACAAAGCTTTATAGATTTCCTCTGTTTTTGGAAGAACTTAGTATTTCAGCACTTAGTCTAAAGATGTTAGTCGAACTGTTGGAGTATTTTAGCATGGAGACTGCAGTGACCAAACTTTCCACTCTGTGTCGCCCTTTTGTTGAAGTTGGTGAGGAGAATAATTCAGATTGAAGGTTTTTTTTTTTTCATTCTTTTCAGTTTCCTTTCTTAATGGAAAAACTGAAAACTTTTCTTATTTAACTCTTCTTATATCTTCTGGTATACCCCAAATCTTCCATGAGATCTTAAGTATTGGTTTTATACTTTTACATGAATGTTGTTCATGGGTTCTTGGGTCAACGTGTCTTTATTTTCTATTTACACTTCATTCCAGGATCTAAAGAAAAAAAAAAAACTGTTCCTCTAAGCCATTGCTTACCAGGTTGTCCTTAGATTGAAGCATTTGAAAGAAAATAAATCATCATTTAAAAAGTTTTTTAAAGGTTTTACATAAAGCTACATTTAATTGAAGACTATTTTCTGAAAACATTTTTGGTGCATCATATTGCCTTGACACATCATGACAAGGACTACAACATTTAATTGGATTAATTGTGGTTAATTGATTCTTAAACTAAACTAAATCCTCAATTAATTTAGCCATGAATATACTGACTCCAAATGAAGTCATTTACTGGAAGAACAACCAACTTAGTACAGTAGTTAAGCCACTCTGTATAAAACATATATTTAACCTGGTGATGTATCATATTCTACAAATGTTAAGTGTTCAAAGCTGTGCTTTTTTAATTGATCTGAATTATATGTTTACTTGCTGTTTCATATGTTCCTATGAGACACAAACTGAACTTAAGTAGTTAAATGAAAACTCTGTAAAACGCAGCAAATATTTAATCGTGTACTTGATTAATAATAGATGATAATAATAATAAGAGATTTTATTCCCGACTACTAAAACAATTGTTTGCTGCAGCTCTAACTAGAAGTCTTGATAAAACCAGAATAACTCTGGGTGGTTTACTTTTCTTATTTATAAACTATATGCACATTCTAAAAGATTTATTTCAATCCTCACTTGATAAAACAGGTACAGATCGTCCCCCTCTGACCTTTGTCATGAACACAGATCATGATTCAGTGGAAAAGAGAAAAGTTCAGACTAATGAAAGTAAAAATCCCAACAACTTTTAAGCCAATCTGTAGTGTTACCACTGTAAATAAAAATCTAAAATATACCATAACTGTCTTTTTCTACTAAATATTTCATGAAGTTAAGTATGTTTTATCGGATTGCACGGTGGTGCAGTTTGTAGCACTGATGCCTTGCAGCAAGAAGGTCCCGGGCTTGATTCCCGACCTGGGGTCTTCGTGCATGGTGTTTGCATGCGTCCCCGTGCATGCGTGAGTCAGTCCAAAAACATGACTTTTAGGTTCATTGGCATCTCTAAATTGTCCTTAGGTGTGAGTGTGTGTGTGTGCATGATTGTGTGTCTCTGCGTTGTCTTGCGACAGACTGGCGTGCCGGATGTGCCCCACCTTTCGCCCATAGTCTGGCAGCGATAGGCACCGGCCCCACTGCAACCCTGATGGAATTAGTGGGAGAAGATGGATGAATGATGAATCCATTTACGTTTCAAAATTACAAGTAGAAATAACCTGACTCATTAGATTTTAATCAATCCAGCATTTTATAGCAAAGCTCTTCTAAGAGTGGATAAAGTTAAGACCAAACCAGCAGTTTATGCTTAATGTTTTAAAGGTTTATATGATTTACTGGATTAGCAGGTTAAAACATGTGCCTTCCTGCAGGAAGGCACATGTTTAATTTGCAAACTCCATATAACCAGATCTCTTTATGTATCATCATATTTTAGTGTTTTTTTTTTTCTCTCTTTTAAGATTTGGAAATAACATGTAAATCAAAAGTATTTTTTGATTTCAAGAAAAAAATAATTTGTAAGTAATTAGTAGCCTGAGGTTTGACAAGGTTGTCAAATATTCCATCTGACTGAAATATACAAGAAGAGAAGTGCCTTAAAGACTTGAACTTAACCTTGGACAGCTTTCAACCATCAGTCACCTGTCACTCTGTTTGTTTTTAATTAAATGTATGCAAGTCAGTCTTGCAATATGGAACCATGTGTCATCTTTCAGCCTGCATGTTATTAAACCCTGAGTATTGATTATTGTAAGTATAGATTCTGCAAAAGAATAAATAAATGAATACATTTTGGCAGCTCAGCCAGTTGATAAATTCATGTCCCTGTCAAAGTTTTTACATTAAGAGTTCTGACAATCTGGAAAAGTGGAGTTTAAGGATAAATATAGGAAAAGAAAGAAATCTGTGTGTAAAAATGGATCTAGGATTTCCAGACCTTTTTTGCTTGTTTCTTTTTGCAAAATATAAAAAAAGTTTGATTGTGATTTGTGTTTTGACGGTAACTACAACTAAGGCCCGAGCATGTAAGTTATGAAAACTGCGGCATCATTCATATCTTGATGAAGCCATGCCTGTCTGGGATTAAATGATCTGGATTTTGTGTTTACTGCCTTGCTCTGCAGTTACTTATTCGGGAATCTTTTTGTAGTATTGTGCATCTTCTAATGTGGCACTGGAAGCTTGCATAGAGATTGACAATACCTTGACTTAATCTGGTAGCCATTGTAGATGGGTAGTTCCCTGAGTAGAAAAATATTGGATATTTGTGTTCCCAAAGTTGAGCAAGCTAAAAAAAATAACTTTCCTCTGTGCATCCCAGATCGTAAAATCGTGCATATTGTAAAGATCTGGACTGGGCGGTTATAATACAAACACTGAAAAGTTAAGCTTATATAATGAGGTGGTAGAAAAAAAAATAACACAATAGTCTCACATTCCCCAATTTATTAGAGAAACTCTGAAAAGGAAAGAAAAAGTTGTTGTTTTTTGTTTGTTTTTATCAAAATAAGCCTCCCTTCCTCCATTGAAACCAGTGAAGAGCAGAGGAGACATCTGTCCGCAGAAATTAAAAGATCCCAGCCAAATGTCAAGTTTTAAGCCAGCTGCTATCAAGTAGAGGAAAACCAGAGCTTTCAGCAGGTCACTGCAAAGGCTGGCTGAATGGGTATGTTTTCATGTGCACTGACACACAAGCTTACGGGTGTGTCCAGAGAGCGTATGTTGGCAAGGGATGGTGGTACTTCAAGGTCATGTTGACAGTCCACACACAGACAGCGCCAGAGCAAAGCACCAATCTTGTTGACCCACTTTGTCTGTTCTGTGTGTGTTAAACAAAGTTCTGGTAAAGGTGTTTGCCCAGCAAATGGTCTGTGCGCCACTTTGCGGAAATGAATGGGCGTGAGGGTTTTCTGTGGTATATTCAGTGCTTCAGCAATAAAAAGGTGAATTATCATAAGTACAATTCTTAATGTCTATGGGCTTTAAATTATAAAAGTTTTTTTTTAACACTCCTCATAGAAGTTCTGTTGGATCAGTGTAGCTGTCTGTGTTTGCAAAGCTCTACATCTCTCAAGGGATTTTAGTAGCTTTCATCTAAACTCTTGTGTGTGTCTGCATCAGCCTGGAGTCAGTCTGTGCCTTTCTTGTACCTGCAGAGCTGTAATTTCTCATAGTGACTGCTGGTTTCAGCTTGTCTGAGAAACTATCTGACTCAGACATAGAATAAATTTAGCATAAATTGTAAACCTTCCACAAAGTACACTGTTCTAATCATTTCTGTTATCTATGCCTTATCATCAAGTGTCATATGAGGATTTCTAAGTATTTTTGTTCTTTTTTTTTTTTTTTTTTAAAAAAAAGCCTTTTATTTTTCTACATTTCTTCAGAAGACTTTTGCTGTCACTGAGAAATATGCGACTGGTTGCGTTTGCCAAGGTGAAGTAGCTGTTATGATTTCTGAAGAACTCAAAACTGAATGTTATCTGTAAAGTTGGTATGTCCCTTGTCTAAACAAGACAGGCCTTTTTTAGAGTCGGGATTCACAGCACTTATAGCCTGGTTCAGAAGAAGCTCTTCTTTAAAGATCTTCTGGTCTGTTAATTATATTAAATCTCTATACAGTTGTCAATTTTATATCAGTTAAATATATTTTTCTCGTTCTGGCCATGCTTTGATTTTTCTTATCCCTCAAAATGCATTGATTTTCAGGATCCTCAGTAAATAGACAGAGATGTGGATTTAAATAAGTAGCCATGCATGTAGGTTATATTTTAGCATCATAATTCAATCTCCCAATCTCCGATTCCTCCACCGTTTTCGTCTTGGTGGGGGTCGAACCAGAGAGTGCAAAGTTTCATAAGTAAAAGACATTTTTCAAATGTCTAAAAGGACCGAAGGAAAATGAATTCCCTGAATCCCGGAGCAGAAACAAAAAACAGTATAAGAACTTTATAAGTACAATTCAAGCAGTTGTGAAGGTTACCAGATGTCTTGGATATTTGCCTTACCAGGCTGCATTTGTTGGACGGTTTAAGCTGCACAATGATTTTAGAATCTCACATTTTTTGTTATAATATACATATGTTTTTTTTTATTTTTTCATTTTCCCTTTTTCAGAGCGGGGGGATCCCTGTCTAGAGGGGGGTCTGATAGGTGTGGGCCAGGTGTCAGTGGTAGGCAGTGGAGACTCGTCCATGAGAGTGGTGCCAGAGGAGAGAACGAAGAGGAGCAAAGAGGAGCTGAGGGAGCTGTGGAGGAAGGCTATCCTCCAGCAGATTCTGCTGCAACGAATGGAGAGTGAGAACCAGAAGCTCCAAGGTAATATGGAAGAATGAATGAGTTTAATGTAACCTACTTGTTCCAGGTTCTCTCAATAAACCGAAGATTGTTTAATATTTAACTTATGAATGTTTAGAAAACACCTGGTTCACAGATTATCAATGGAAATAGATGGAAAGAGAGAAACTGGACTAAGCACTGAAAAACAGCCCCAAGACTTTCATCTATAACAACCTGTTGGCAGTAGTAGCCCAGCAGGTGCTTCTCTCCAAAATGATCTCACAGCTAAACCGAGCGACAGGACAAACAGACGAAAACAGATGCACAGAGAAATGGGCTGTTGATCAGATTCACTAGATTTTTGACTCGGCCCCAATTTAATTAGCTACAAATCTTTCAAACTTGGAGTGTTTTTTTTCTACCCGTGAACACACCAGATGAAGTGGTTTTCAGGTGGTGCTGAGTGCAGCACAAAACGTTCAAGCAGTTTATGGTGAAATAAGGCAACAGACAACTGTTATTTAGACATCTCTGATTCTTTTAGGCTCCAAGACGAAGCAAGACTACTGACGCATAACAGTAATATAACAAACTTCAGCGCTAGCTACGCTATTTGCTAATGAAAACAGGAAAACGAGTTAAAAATGGTTACTAGTGATGCACTGTTGTAATATTTGTTGTTATGAGAATTTTTACGTCGTCTGAAAGGATGAACTCATTTTAAAGACTTACTTTTTTGTTTTTGTCTCCTTCCCTATTATTTTTCACTGTTTAAGTAAATCAAAATATGATGAATGCAGCCATTTTGTGCTGTTTATTGATAAAATCACACCATTTAGCTCAGTGTAGTTTGAAACTCATTGAAGGAAGGGCAGATATTTGTATTTTGGGGGGGTGAAGTGCTGCCCACTGCTATTCTAAATAAACTACAAAGGATTTTCAAATACCTTTTAACATCATTATTGGAATAAATAGCACAACATATCACAAGGAACGTTTCTCCTCCCTTCAGCTCGGCAGTTGTTTCTGTAGGTGGAACCCTTGTTTTACACCGACCACACCCAGGAAAGTGACATCACCTCTGCTCCTGATATAGATAATGATGATTACTCACGGCAGGAAGGCTAAGGAAAAAATGGAAGCGCTGCTCTCTTCTAGAGATATTTGAATACTCTAAAGTCAGCTGGCATCTTTAAAACCAACATGTATTTTAACATGAAAATCTTTTCAACAATAACAAAGTCCTAAAGTGGCCGATAATTTAGCCTTTTTCCGCTATCAGTGTCCTGTTAAGCCAGTTGAGGTAGTCTTCATGACAGCTGATTTATTGTTTTAGCCAAATGGCAAAACCAGTTGTTCTGTCTGACATTTTCTTGACTCGTTGCCTGTGCACATATGCAACCACTGAGTTTCTATAGTTCGCGTTTCTAAAGTGTGCCCATGATTTGTGTGTGTGTTATGGTGCATGTGTCTATAGTTTTAGGGTGTGCCAGGTGCCCCACCTCATTGATGACCCAATTGGCACGTAGCTACCCTTCAGGTAGCTCTTTTTTTTTTATTTCATTGCCATAACTACCGTCTAACTTGTAAAACCTTAATTGATACACACCCATGGTACAAATAGAAAAACATCTCTGAAGTTGGGTGGGGTCAGAGATGTTTTGCGGGTCATTAAAAGAAACCTTTCTAAGATCCTGTTTCTTCATTCATGTATGCTCACTGCCACACTTTTAGCATATTGTTTCTTCCCAGCTTCTTTTATTTATTATTTATTTTGGAGCTCCTTTGTGCCCCAGTTCTGCCTGTTTGTCTGAATGCAGCTAAGTTCGTTTCTCCGATCTCTCCCTGCTTTCTAGGTCAGCTTTAAAAGTGTTTGTGTGCATTTCACCGTCATAATGTGTGGATCTTTTTCAGCTTCTGGGTGGAGTATCCTGTCTTGTTTGTGTTATCAAAGGCAAAACAGAGAGAGAGGGGAGGCTATGAGAAACTGAAAGGTGGAGATGCTGCATGCCAGCTGGGCAGCTGCCAACAAGCAATTCTTGATGGACTTGATTCTGCTTGCTCCAGGCAGATAAGACGAGCAGCGTAGTCGCAGATTTTTCTGGGTGTGTCAGCCCTCAGCTCCTTAGAAATGTTCTTTTTTTAATGTCAATCTTGCTTTCCAGGTTATCCGTATTAGTCACCTGTCTTTGACTGTGCATTTTCCACTCTATAACCAGGGTTCCTTCGCAGCTTCAGAGAGTGTGGAAATTCTTTTAAGTATCTTGCCAGTCTGGATAAGCCTGGAAAAAAATCTATAAAACAAATCTTTCTATTTTTACACTTTGTTCCCATTTTTTTTAAGTGTGTCCTCCTTAAATTTTTTCCTTACAGAAAACACATAGTTTTTCCTTTAAGATTCATTCAGCAGGTACCTGCTTCCTATTTCATTCCTTCCTTTCTTCCACTTTTCTCTTACATTCCTTCCTTTTTAATTCCCTAATCATATCCTTCCCCTCTTTCTTCATGTCACCTAATTCTTTCCTTCCTCACATCCTTATTACTTTGTTTGCTTATGTTCTTTTTGTCTGTCATTGCCCCTTTTCCGTTGCTACTCAAAGCCTGGTTAGCATTTCCATACATATTTACCTTCTTAATTGTACTTCCCTGGGGCTTTAATATCACAGGGCTTTGGTTCCACTAAAGACACAGTTCTTCCTAACCTTGGAGCCTGTTGACGAGTGGTTTGTGTACAGCTGCATTGCTTTGGTCCCACCAGCAGCAGCAGTAACCAATGAAAGTAAGAGTACAGATGTTGTTTTTATATCTGATGGATGTGTTCATCCCCATCGACTTTCAATAAGGGCTAAATGCCATCACCTAGTTCGACACCATTTTCCAATGGGTTCGATGCATTCAAGGCTTTAGCCAGAGTGTGTAGTGTGATCTCCAGTTTAATTACAGCCGATCTGTCATACGGTCAGTTGGCCATTATTTGTTAACTGTTTAAAAGGAAAAGTTGTTTTAAGATGTGTTTAAGCGACGAGATACTCCTCGAAATTTCATAGATTTTTGTTAGAAAGCATTAACACTTAAGTTAATGTAGGTGTTAATTTTAACCCTTTGATGCAAAACATGGGTCAAAAGTGACCCGGCTGAGTTTTTATCTTCTATATCTTTGCAATAAAATCCTTCAGTATTCAAGGTATTCCTCAATGAACTTGTTTTTGATCATCATACATCCTTAATTGTTTTTTTCCTTTCTTACGTTTTGAACAAAACCCCTTTTTGTATCACTACCCTTCTAATGCAAAAATGGGTCAAAAACGACCCGCATTCATTTTCCAGGTTACTTCATGTATGGTTCAGTGTTTCTATGATATACTTTTGAAATAAATTAATTTTATCATTTACTTTTCCAGTTATGCAGTAAATATCTTTTCTTTGTTTACCACAAATCATCTTTTTTCTTTCTTTAGTTATGAGCAAGCACAGCTTTTGTAATTCTACTTCAAGTTTCCACTAACATGGAAAATGAATCCGGGTCATTTTTGACCCATGTTGTGCATTAGAAGGGGTGTACATATGTTGTGCATCAAAGGGTTAAAATGCCTTGCAAGCTAAAAGGAAAATATTTTTAATGGAGTGAAGACAGAGCTTTTCTTGTATAAACAAGAAACATACATTCTCCTTAGACTGACTTTTAATGCAAACATTATTCAGTAGAGTGTAACTTCTTTTGACCCTATACCCAGGAGCAAATAGAAGCTATTTTTTGGTAAGAGTTTGATTTATCAGTTAGCTCTGCTAGTTGTGAAACAAATCAAGCTGCTACTTCCACTGTTATTGGCTAAAAACTGGACATGGGAGGCAGGTACCCAATCAGCTCAAAGAATTGTACTTTTTATGAACACGTTCTGCAGGAGTCTTCCCAGCTCAATCCTTGTAGTTCAATTTGAATTCTACATAGTATTAATCTGGCCTTTGCCAGGTTTAGCCTTCTGCAAGCTTCTAGAAATTTGTTAGAAGTCCTTCTATTGTTAACACTGTCCACAAATATATGCTTAATATTGTAAGATTAAGGTATTCATACCTTGTATATCTGGACTAACTTTAGTAGTTTTTGACTAAAACAGTTTGTGCTGTAAATAGGAGATTTAACTGTTTTTTATGATAATTAACTGGTAATTTGTCTTTAGTAGTTGTGGTAATTAACAAAATACAACAACTCTGGTCTAATGCAGATAAACTGAGAGATATTAAATGTAAAAAAAATTATTTAAACGTTTTATACGTACGGAAGTAAAGGTTAAAACCAATTATGTTTCTTATTACCGCCACCCACTGGACTGAAGGTGTAGTGCAGTTTCGCTCTGGTTGATTGTTCAGGGCCTCTAAGGGTCATGGAAACAGCACTCTGACAAATTTGCTGGGTTATACAAATCCCAGGACTTTCAATGAAAAAGGGGACCTTGCTTCTCATATTTGGATCTATCCCAGGCCTGGACGATATGGCCAAGACTTATCCCAATATATTTCTTAATTTCATTCGATACGATACAATGACGATATTAAAATAAAGAAAATAAAAGCGTCAGAAAGACTGCCAAGAAATACAACAACAGATATTTGCACAAGTTTCTGATGGTTATTTGGCTATATTTATAAAACTCGAACATAAATATTTGCTTTATAAAACAAAACACCTAAAAATACATAAAACCTGGACTCTCAGTCAGTGACAAACACCATAATCATAAACCGTAGTGAATATGGAAATATCGGAAATGTCGCATCACCTTTACTGAATATAAATGTAACGTGATATACACTGATATTGAATAATTTTCCAGCACTAGTCTATCCTTATCTTTACCTCCTTGCTTCCTTTGTGTTACTTTATTCCCCATTTTTTCCTCCTGTCTATATCTGATATCAACTGATATTAACTGATATCAGTTAAGGCTACTGGCATCTCTAAGTTGGAAAAAACAAAGGGCAAAAAATAAACATGGCTTCTGCTGTCTGAAGACTGAAGACGTCTGAAATTTGGACGTGAAAGAAATCTCAACAGCACTTTAGAAGAACTCTTTAAACGAAATCCGTTGTTTGTCACAGTCAGTATGTCGTTTTTTGGTGGAAAATAACCCACTAAAGTGGCTGTGGTGTAGTTTAGATTCCCTGTAGATAAGCTTCGCTGCAGTGTTGTGACCTTAGTGAAGATCATGATATCTGCATGAACACCGATAGTGATGCAGCATCCTCCACTGTCACCGTCCTGTCCCAAAGACACAATATCCCTGGATGCACAGCCCAGTCGAAGCTGGTCAGCAGGTGCATCCAACCCATGAAGGAAGAAAGAGTCAGAGATTGGCTCCTGGTCGATGCAGAAGTGGGACTGGCAGAGAACGAAGAGCGGGGCAGAAAGCAAAAAAGAAGCAAAGACGAATTGTGAAGAGACTGGAGAGGAAGGGTGCGGTCAGAAAAAAAGAGGAACAGCAGGGAGGTGTTGGGTGTTTCCTCACCTTCTTTGATCAGGGTTGTGAAAATGTTAACAGAAATCACGGTTTTGTGTTTTTTTTCTGTTGTGAATCTGACACTTTTGGGCTTGGCTACACCATGCAGAAGAATTTCACCCAGCACCTAGATGGAGAGGCCTTTTACCCATACTCTATAAGAAATGCCATCTAAATAATGCTTTTTGGGTATCACAGATAGCAAGTGTATAGTATTCCTTTCTAGAGTTTGCAGAGAATTTTTTTACTATATTTTAAATTCTTTTCATTATCAGGAATGTGTGAAAATAAGCTTTTTTTAGTCATTAAGATGCAAAGCGTATCAATTTGACAGCAACCCTCCTGAACTTTCCATTAATTTGCATACTGTTATGTACTGTTGTCGTGATGCAAATACAGTTATTTCAGTAGTTCCCGATGTGTGGGGTGAAGCATGTTTTAGGGTTGAAATAGGAAAGGTAGAGAAATAAACTGTAATATTTTTGCATTTGAGAATGTTTTGTGTCAGGATCAAATCCTGATCAGGATTTATTTTGAGGGACCTCCGCATTACAATCTCCAATCTATTTTCTTCTTGGAAGAATTTTTTTTTTTTCTTCCCCTAAACCTCTGATCTGGTTACTAATCTGATCTGACTTTTTCCAGCTGCTTGGTGTTTTTATTATAGGTTTCTTAACCGCGAGGGTTCCTTAGCCTTAACACAAGAACGTTAGAAGAAGCCCCTGTTGTGTGAAGGTGTGAGAAAATCATAGGATGTATGTGCAACATGATCCCAATTAGTTAGCTTGCAACTAATTGTGATGCATAAAAGTCCAGCTTCATCTTTTATCGTCTTTGTGTTTTTGTGCCACAGCCTCAGAGAGCGACCTGCAGAACAAGCGCCTGAAGCTGGACTATGAAGAAATCACTCCATGCCTGAAGGAGGTCACTGTTGTGTGGGAGAAACTCCTGAGTACACCTGGCAGAACAAAAGTCAAGTTTGACACAGAGACTATCCATGCTGCAGTTGCACAAGGTACACGTGTACTTCCTCTAATAGATGCTCACAGCAGTGTTTGTTTAAGCTGAAATCAGACAGTATCTGCAAATATTGTCCAAAGAAATGATGCAAGAGTTGTTTTTATCAAGTTTCTTTTTTCCTTGAATCTCATCTGACTCACTTGAGATTCAGAGTTTCAGTGCAGAGTTGCTGTTTTCTACATACCACTATACTGAGTACAGGAGTTGTAATAACTAGTTGTCCTTATGCTGCATACTTTGATTCTGTTAAGATTTCTATAACTACTTACTAACTATTTTAAACGGGAGGAACAGTTTTTTTTTTCCTCAGTGAATAGTAATACTTGTTTCAAAATTTTGCTCTATAATGTCGGGAGTATAAAGTATGAGTGATGACTGTACAGCCTATAAATGAAGACAAATAGATGGTGTGTCAGAGGTGACAGGAAGAGAATTAATCAATTGTTGATTATGTTGAACACCTGTGAGGGAATTTGTGCTGGTAAGAGTTGTTGACAAGAACACCCACGTGTTTAATCAGCTGTAATTTCTCATATGTATCTTTGAATTTGTGCCTGATTGTCAGCACATTGTGTTAAACCTACCATTAATTTATTATATGGAATTAAACATATAATACAGTCAGGTACTATTAAAACATTCATGTTTGGCTTATTTGAGTCTTTATTTGTTAGTTAGTAGATATAGCCCTAAATAAAATTAACCTGTAAAACAATATAATTTTATAGAACACTGGATGTATTTTAGAGAAAAAATAGCAAATTGTTCATCTGTAACACATGACTGCAACCATGTCTATAAACAAAGATAAAAACCTGAGCATAAGTTTCAGATTTAGATTTAAGTTTCACAATACAACATTGAATTTGTCCTCAGTTGTGGATTAAAAATGTGATATTATCATCATTTTTTGAATATTCTCACCAAATGCATATATTAGCATTTTTTTCCCCAAAAAAACAGCTTTTTTTTTTTCAGCGTGTTGAAAATCAAAACACAGAGATCTAAAGGCATGCCCTGTCTTATCTACCCACATCCTTATCTAAATATTAATTGTTGATTTATAGGTTTTACCTTAACTTGTGTCATATGGCAGACATAAAAAATTGCATAAGCAATCTTTAGCTTCTAGGATTTGTTGTGTGATACAAGCATGGTTCTCTGAGCTCCTTTAGGCCACAAGTAGCATAAATTGTGGATTAAACTTCATTAAATCTGATAACAGTTTTGTCATATATTCCACACATATCTCTGTCTCATTAGCATATGTCTCCTGCACATTTGTCCTTAATCTACCTGTCGTTTGTGTAATTCTTCCACACAGGTGTCCCGAGGCAGCATCGAGGGGAGATCTGGAAGTTCCTCTCCGAGCAGTACCTGCTCCGGCAGACAGTTCCTTCTCGCCCCCCCTCCAATCACACTCCATACAAAGAGCTGCTGAAGCAGCTCACCTCTCAGCAGCATGCCATCCTCATAGACCTAGGTAACGCAACTCATTTAGAAAAACTCATATATCCAAACTTCATACTTTTTTTATTTATTTTTTTAGTAGTCTGTTGGTCTTAAAATGTCCTTTAATTCATGCACGTACCACTCCTATGATCGGCATTTTACTGCAACTTCCAAAAAGGATTTTTACAGAGTTGTTTTTTTTTTGTTGTTGTTTGTCTGAAATTTGTAATTTTAAAACCACATCTTTGCTTCATAAATCTTACGGATGCAAATGACAAAGGACTTTCTGATCGTCAAGCACCACTTATTGTCAAAATAAACCAACTCCTCTTTCCTCTTCTTAGGATCATATATTAGCTCTAAGTATGGGGTGTAAAGCACATTTCACATGTTTAAATACATACTTTGCAATTTATTACCCTTGCATGTGTCATTTCTGCTCCATGTAGTTTTACATTTATGACCTTGCACACATTACAAGCCACTGTACAGTGTGGATGTATTTTTTTTTTTTTTGTAATGTAAAAGATTAAGGCATGCTAAATGTTTCTAATTCTACATTAAAGCTTTAAATAGATCATTGATGGATATGTATCCCTTAAAATCAACTAAGAACAACAAAAAGGTGAACTTGCATATTGGGACTGGGGATCCACTGGAGAACTAGGATACAATAAGCATGAAATAATTTTAATACATAAAACCAAATGTTGCTGCACTTTTGTCGAAAATCGATTCAAACTATTAGAATATCATATATTTGCCAGTTTGTTGGGCGCAGCGTTGGTGTAGTGGTAAGCACACGACCATGTATGGAGGCCTTGGTCTTCGACGCGGACGCCGCTGGTTTGAATCCCGGCCAGTCGGCTGCATCTCCTCCCCTCTCTCTACACCCGTTTCTTGTCTGCCTACTTTCATAAAAACGCAAATTAAAGGCCACTAGAGCCTAAAAAAATATTTGCCCGTTTGTGGAACTTTCATCTGTTTATATGAATAAATATCTTAGAAGAAAAAAAATACTAGAACTCCAGCTTTTCCCACATTTTGTCACATTACAACCTTTAAGATATTTTGTCTCATTAATTACATCAAAGTTCTTGGCTGTGGCTGTGAGCAGAGGATGAGTTCAAGGCGAGTAGATGAAGGTGTTGAAAGATGTTTTTGCTTAGTTCAATGTTTCAACAAAACTTCATCTAACACCTACCACCCAAAAACCCACACATGCGTATGCAGTACCTACACCCCACCCATCTAACACCCACATGCGCATATATATATATATATATATATATATATATATATATATATATGTGTGTGTGTGTGTACCACCGGCACGTCAATCGGTGCTGCTCTTAACCTCTTGCATTTTTTTTTTTTGACCTTGTGTCAATTATCTGGCCCAGCATCAGTGATAATGAGCGGGACACTCGGCTGACACGGCTTATTGAAAAGGAATGATGCATTTATTGAGCGTGTTTATTGTGTCGAGAGGGCAGGGAGATGTATCAGTTGAAGCACTTGACATAAAAAAAGCAAAAGCTCTTGTTTTTACAGGGAACAATGCAAGTGTGTGAATTTGAGCTCTGCCACACCTCTGATGCAGACACTTTTCTTTGGGCTTGGCGTAGGAGTCGGAGCTTTATATTCACCAACGTAAAGGCCTCCGAGCGCATTCCTTGCATGTAAACTTACAGGGTCCTTATTGTCTTGTTAACACACCAAAAATCTAAGTCATGAGTCCCAATAGACGTAACTTCTGATTCATGCAGTGTTTTTACATCCAGGTTGGTTTGAATTGCTTTTTTTTCTCTTAAATTAGTATCATCATTTGTAAGCTCCTTCTTGGACTCAAGTTCTCTTTGTTTTATATATTATTTAACCATGATCCAAAAGCAGGACATTTGTGGATACTTCATGGTGCTGCTCTTGCCAGAATTACACTAATATTAGCGTCGGATGGATCTGTTAGATTGTTTAGTTTCAGCTTGTTTTTCACTTTATAAAAAGTCACGTTTCTCTATTAGGAAAGTGGAAAAATGTAGCAGCCTTCTTTCAGCCTGCTGATTGTCAGTGCTCAGCATTAGGTCGGGGAGTTGTAAAGCCCTGAACATGCTGAGCATGATTTTGCTTCAGAAGCAACAGAAAATCATGTCCTAAGAGGTTTGGGCGCTTAGAGTGAAAGAGGATGATCACATCTGACAGGATTTTCTGTAAGGGGGCTTGTGTAGCTCCGACTAAAATAAACATGGGATTTACAGCTATAAAAACTATCCCACAGCCTTCATTGCTGCGTTTTTCTTTTCTTTAAATGTTATTCCAATTATATGTTTGATATATTGAACTTCTCTATTTGTTCTGCTGCACAGGCTGGTCATGAACTGAGGCTTTGCTTTGTACTTAAATGCACCGGCTGTTTCTGTTTCTTCACTTTTTCTAAAGAGAGCTCTTCATAATCTGTCCCGGTCAAACGTGGGACATTGTTTCAGTACGTAGGGCATTCGGAGAGAGGTGAAAAAGATCTGCACAGATCGAGATCTGCTGCCTACCCTAACCCTATTTGTAGCTTTCTATCTGCATTGCAGTCAGTGTAACATAGAAAAAGGACATTGCATCGTAGATTAAAAAGTTTGACACAACCGGGTGGACCTATGCTGTGTAGCTCTATGCTCCATGGAACTGGAAAAATTTATGAGCTCTATGGAGCTTTTTTTCTCTTGCATTGCTGTAAAGTAATTCTTAGTGGTTTTGAATTGGTTTATTTGCTTACTTTGACAGTGGTAACGCTTCCTCTTACAGTTTCAATGGTGCTTTAGTGATGAACTTTAGTTAATTCAGGGTTAAAAAAAAAGAAGAATAAAATGTTTTTCTTCTCTCCTGCAGGTCGTACTTTTCCCACTCATCCATATTTCCAAGCTCAGCTGGGAGCGGGGCAGCTCTCTCTGTTCAATATTCTGAAAGCCTACTCCCTGCTTGACCCTGAGGTATGGTTTTTTCACCTCTACCGTCTGTTTTATCTTCCTCTGGAATAACCTGAATTTCAACTTTGATTTATTTATTTTTTGTGTGTAAAAACTCTTACTAACCATGTATTTTGTTGGTGCAGGTTGGCTACTGTCAGGGCCTTTCCTTTATTGCGGGAGTTTTGCTTTTACACATGGGGGAAGAGGACGCATTCAACATGCTCAAGTTTCTGATGTTTGATGTGGGACTGCGTAAGCAGTACAGACCTGATATGATTATCCTGCAGGTAAGATGAATATAGTTACTCTGTCCAGAGCAAGTCTCTGCCTGCCTTTTTAGGAGAGATTTTTGACACTTCTTCACGTGTTTAGACCAGAGGGGAGGTTTTAAGAGCACACAGAGTCCTCTTGAAATATAGGCAATAATAAAAGTTTTGAATAAAAGTCTCTATATCAAATTATTTTACTGTTAAAGGGATACTATGGAAGAATTAGTGCCATCTAGCTGTAAAACGGGGGTATTTCACTCAAACACGTATTGCAGCAACAGTAGCCATCGTGTGTCAAAAAGCCTCAACAACACAGATGTAAACATGTTATCTGATATTTTGTGGTTTTTTTGCCTACAGTCAAGAGCTTCAGTATTTCCTGAATATTACAAACCAAAATAAAACATTAAAGAAAAGGGAAAAAAACAGCAACAACACAAACACGGCGGTAAAATAAATGTTTATATGGTTTCAGTAGCTGTAGTTTAAAGGTGATGTGATATCTCTATAATCTGGCATTTACTTTGACAAAAAGCCAGCATTCCCCTCTGCTTTAAAGCTACTAAACCCACGTAAATCTACATTTCTGTACCAAAAAGATTAATATATGTTTGCAGGATCTACTGTTAAAGTTTCTATATTGACGAGCAACACTGTCTCCAATCGTTACACTAATTGAGGTAGTATAGTTACCTGACTTGTCAAAGAGAAACATGGTACTTCAGCATCCCTTTTAAAATCTTTCTCCTTCATTAAGCTCCTCCCACCTGGAGAAGGCCCACCCAATGTTTTATTTAATATCTCGTCTTTTAAGTTCTCTCTTTCACTTTCTTGAGGATGGTGCTCCATAGACATGGTCCTGCATTGTGCTCAGTAATGCCGATTATTCTTAGCTTAGCGTCTCCAAATGATCTTCGTCTCCTCCCAATCACCCTCAACTGCCAGCAAGTGGAAACACCTTGTTTACTCGCATTAGTACTATTTTATCCCTTGTTGGCTTCCGTACTTTCAAGATGGCTGACTATCATGGTGCTTCTTTAATGGGTGACAAACCTTATGTGTAAACTAATTTAAAATTCCTGAGTCAAATAATAGTCCATAGAACAGCCATCGTTACAATATAACTCAACGTTTCAGTTTTTTTAATGTCATGATGCAACACTGTTTTATTGTAGCTTTCAGTTTTATTTATACTTAAAATAATATGATAAAAGATTAGTATGTGGTCCACATGTAGTGATTTAACACGCCTCCACCTGTGGCACCTCTTCTCCCTTCAGATTCAGATGTACCAGCTGTCTCGGCTGCTTCATGACTACCACAGGGATCTGCACAGCCACCTGGAGCAGCAGGAGATCGGCCCCAGCTTGTACGCCACCCCCTGGTTCCTCACTCTGTTTGCATCACACTTCCCCCTTGGCTTTGTGGCCCGTGTCTTTGGTAAGGTCTGAGAGCCTCTTTACACACTTCAACCAGTCGTCCTTCTATGTCAACTGTGACTTTTACTCAGAGGTAAAAACCATGTGAGAGAAGAGAGACTGTAAAACACACTTATCTCCTCCGGTTCCTGCTGGGACGGACAGTTGTTGGATCAGATATGCTAAAAGCATCTCTTTTTAAAATAGCATTATTGTTTTAGATTTTGATCAAATGCAATCCAGATAATTGACAAAAACTTATGCAACATGACCCTATAGACTGCTGACCCTTTAAGAACTATTGGATAGATCTCTGATTCAGCACCACATATAAAAATGGCTTAAAGCAGATTCTTCTTTGTTAGTTTTTTTTGTTTGTTAGTGAAAGGATCATATTTAGATTTAGACTGCTGTAAAAAATATTTTGATTGGTTGAATATTGGTAAAAAGATTGCATTTCTTTGCTGTGTGAACGTAGCCTCTGTCTAAGTTAAAGGTTTCTTTCATTATGTGACAGAAACAGTTTCATCTAGCCCAGATTAGTCAACACTACTTTGCTAGTCTAGAAGTACTTGTTTGTTGTTAATTTAAAGAAATACCTTATTTCCCTTTGTGACGCATACAGTAATTTGAACTTAGACACAGAATGGGAGTCTGAAGCAGATGCTTGATGCACGTCGTTTGGGGCTAATGAACACCTACATTATCAGTCAAAATCTTGCACCAACTAGAGCTTAAATGATCTTTTTTATTTTATTCTTTTTTCAAGATTCCTTCTGCTCTAGTGCCCTTTTTTTCTACTGGCTTTAAACGATGTGGGAGAACCTGTGACAGCCGCGTTAAGGACTAAAGCCTCTGTACGTTCGTTTGATAATGAATTTCAGTGAAGAATACATTTTTTTTTATTCCTAGGAAAAAAAATATAAAATTAAAAAATAAAAATAATCGATTACATTTATGCACAAAAACATCACACAATATTTTCTTGAATTGCCTTTGGAAAAAATCTTAATCTACGCTTTATTTAGATTTTAGCCTCACATTGAGTTTGTCAGTTAGCATTTCCGTTTGAAGAGACCTTTTATCCTTTGAGTCAACATTTTTACAAACACTTGGTTTCTATCTCTTTCTTTCAAGCCTTATCTTCTGTCCTTCATTCCATCCTTACTATTGGTTTCATGCCTAATTTCTTATATCGTGCTCTGCAACTGAACCAGACTGGCTGTCTCCTTGGGCTCATCTGAGTGGAACAATCAGTGTGTGTGTTTGTGCATGCTGGAGTATGAGGGCGTCACATATTTGATACGGCATGATGGGCTCAGCACCTCTGCTCCCATTCCTTATTCACATCCACGATCCCGTGCTTTTCTGCCTAACCCAGAACCACACCCTGATGCATTCAAACAAAGACAAAAAACAAAAGCACGCCCTGAGTTAACTCCGGATTCACTCTTAACATATATTTATGTTTGCTTTCGCATTTATGCTGCTGACGTCAGATCATTATTCTTTTCTTTTGAAAAAGCCTCTTAAGCCAAGCTCTAATCTTCCCTGTCAATACCTGTCATTTCTTTTTTATGCAAATGCATCCTAAAAAGTTTTTACATCAGAACCTCGACCCTCCCCGGTCTCTTATGTGTTGTACGTTTTCATTACTTTTTTCATTTAGCATCTTTTGACCATTTTTTTTCCTCTCTTTGTTAGATATGTTGTTCCTCCAGGGTTCAGAGGTCATCTTCAAAGTCGCCTTGAGCCTGCTGGGTAGCCACAAACCTCTAATCCTGCAGCATGAGAGCCTGGAGTCCATAGTTGACTTTATAAAGACCACACTGCCCAACCTAGGGCTGGTGCAGATGGAGAAGACCATCAATCAGGTGGGAAAATGGCACCAACCTGCCTCAGTTTGAAACAAAGCTGCATCGCATTGATCTGACGCATTAAAAGTTTGAGCTGCTTAGCTTCATACTGTTTTAATTTTTACAGAAGAGCCCTATAAATTGATGCAGACACACCCTCGTAGCCTCGACTAGCACTAAAGAATGCATACTGTATTTTCTGAAACTCCCACGAAAAGACCAAACAAGCATCAAGTCAGGGCATGTCGATGTCTGGCTGTTCATATCCATGAAGCAGGATTTCTCCCACACAGTCCTTCAGAAACCACTCAAAGAGATAATAACGCAGCAAACAAGTGCTGAATGGTTGCTTTTACCAGTTGGAAACAATGACGGTGGAGTTTGATGGGGAGGGGCAAGGAGGGAGACTGCAAGAAGCCTGTCAAGTTTAGATTTACAGAGCTCCTTTAAACCAACATGCGACTTAAGCTGACTTAAAAGACATCCATTTAACAGCAGACACAGAGTGAAAGCTAGCTGTAACGGTGGAGCGATAGGAATGTAGTAGCATTCATCATCATGATTCATAGGTCATCTTTAAGGCAACTGTGAAGACTGCAAACGTTTAAACCTGTTTAAAATGTTTAGAACCAGGAGTCTTTGAAGTAAAGTGACGTACTATACGAGGTTTAAAGTTATACCTGCAGGTCAGCATTTAAATAACAACCTTAGCATCTGTAATTGCAGAGCTCAGATGAATCATATGTGGCTGTTGGTGGCCAAACCGCCTTCTTACCTTCATTCTATTAGTTGTAAAAGTGATGGCGAGGGATTGGGTTTTCACTTTTAGGGGCAGCTTAGTGAAAACTGTAGAGAGACTGTACATTGAAACCTGTACAGTCTCTCTACAGAGAGAGACAGTTTGTCAGGAAACCTTTCCCAGTTAATTAGCTGAGAAAAGTGGCACCACTAGTTTCCAATATTTTACTTTTTCACTATATTCTATTTTTAGAACAGACTGATTTTTTTGCTTTTCATTATCTTAAAGCCCTAATTGTCAAAATGACAAGAAACGAAAGGCTCATAGTGTTCCTCTGTGTGTAACTCTAACCCTTCGGTTCCACTGGAAGTGGGGCCTTTGTGCAGCAGATTTTACCAGACACCATATTCCACCTGAAGCGTTTTCAGAGCAGAGCGACTCGGCATGCTCTGATTCAGATCACGTCGGGGTTCCATTGCCGGTGGTGACAGCCTGTGCTGATCTGACAGCACAGTATACGTCACAAGACACAAGAAAAATAAGTTAATAC
>JAUZNJ010076307.1:0-24804 GCA_034780135.1 Jordanella pulchra
TACAATATGGCTAAATCAAAACAAAAATGTTACCAAAACATAAACAGACAAATGGTGTTCTCACCCACTTTGTCACAGAAGGTTCTTGTTTACCAATCAATTGAACAAAAAACAGGCGTTAAACACAAAAACAACAGATAATACTTCAGCAGGTAGAACTTTGTATGCCTCTGGAGTGAATTACTAGCATGTTAAAAATTATCTCACATAATGTGACTATGCGCCTTTAAATGTGTGTTCTCAGCATCTACATTAAAAGTAAGATTTTACTTACTGCTCAGGATTACTTTTTTACTATGTTTGCTTTTTTGTTTGTTTGTTTTTTTACAGTAATAGCACATCAGACATTTTGGTGTGACATCAGTTAGCTGTTGCAGATCAGCACAAAGAAAAGGTTCAAACTAATTCCATTCCTTTTCCATCCAGATCAAGGTTGTGTTCTTAGGCTGTGGCTGGTCATGGTTGGTTATGGCATCTGAAGAGAACATTTCCTTTCTGAAAGAAGTGGCATGAGCTTTACTTATGCTACTTCTCAGAGGAAATTTCATTCTGTTTCCAGTGATTTCACTCTTCACCTTTCAAAAATAATCCAACTCGTCAGACTTTCTGAAATATCCTTGTGTTACTTGATCAGTTTGGCAAAGGCTGTTTTCATCTGTCCAGTAAAACAGGTTTAAATGTGTGACATTTTTAAACACTTTCCTTGGGTTGTGTAAACTGGCAAACCAATTATTGAGTGAAAGAGAATGTTAGCACTTTCATTTAGTCCGTTCAGAGCCCAAGAATTGAAGTTTTAGAGTCCACCAAAAATATCTTCATAAAGCACAAAGATTGTCTCTTTTCTAATTGGGAATGCTAGATAGTTTACATAATTTTGAGGTTTCCTTGTTTTAATATTTAGTAAAGATGACTTAACCCTTTAAAAAAACATGGAAAGCAAATAAACTTTTTCTAAATGTTATTAGATTTTTTTTATGCTTGTAATATTTTGGTCTGTTTTCTTGATGGATTCAGGATCTCAGAACAATTTCTTATCCTTGTGAAAATGATGTCTTCTTTTAGTTTGAGTAAATATTTTTTCTATTTAAGATTGATTAGAGAATCCCAGATTCTACATAGTTTCTTAAATATGTTTTTTTTCGCTGCTGGAAACAACATCTCAGATGTGGTTGGCAGGGACATCTTAAAGACAATACCTTTCGGGGGACTCAGCCCCAGGCAAGATGTTTTAGTGTATGGACAACCCCCTTTAATGGGGTTATATCAACAACACCGCAGAGATAGGAGGCTGTCAGTCAGGGTTGTCAAGCCAGATCATATGAATCTTATGCTACTTCTATGGAAATATTTTGGTTGCTTTTGATGAATGAATGGTTCCTTCTGTCATTAATCCTATTCATAACTTCTAGGGATAGGATTTATTTTAGGCACACCTAAAAGCCGGAGGGGATCTGGATTTAGGGATTTCGTTCCTGCTTTTGCAGATGACATGGTTATGCTGGCTTATCTTCCTCCTGCCAAGACCTACATGAATGGTTCACAGCTGAGTGCAATAATGAGTAATGAGTACAGTTTTTTTTCAACTGGCTTTTGTACAGTATATGTTGATGGCAATAGGCGGAAGGGATGTGTTGTAGTGCTCTGTCTTGCCCTGGATTTATAGAAGCCTTTGACTGAAGACACTCTGTTGGTGTTTAACAGTCTTCTGAACCGAATGCTCTTCATTTTATGATGAAATATGACTTGTTTTTTTCTTTGACATACAGATGCTTGGCCCCTGCTGCAGTCTCAAAGATTTACCTACTTAAACACTCAAGATTGTGTGACAAACAACTGTCATCTCCTTTCATTCCTCAAAGTGAGACTGTGTTGTAAATATAAGTGTGGACACAGGAAGCAGTTTTAAGTTATATATTGTTGACAAAGAATAACAAAACTGCTTCTTCTCAATAAAACTTCTAGTTTCTTCAGGAATGTCCAGAAACACCGGAAAGAGAGAAAACTTAAATGATGAAGGTTAAGTTGCCGTGCAGCAGACTGTCAACCTGTTCAAGGTGTACTCCACCTTTCAGCCATAGATAGGCACCAGCCCCACAATGACCGTGATGGATAGACTGAAGAAGATGGATGGATGGACGGACACATTTGCACTTGCAGCTCTAAACTGCCAGGGATGTTGCTTTGAATGACCCCCAGCCCCATTAATGACAGGATAATGGAATGGTAGTGCAGAAAAATCATAGGTTGTGATTGTGAATTTTTGTTGTGGATCTCAACACTGCATAACCCATAATGACTGATTAGTCCGGTTGTTTGAAAACATTACCTTTCCAGGGTTAAAATAAAGCAGCTTTTTAAAAGCCACCTAGAAACTTCTAAAGAGTGACCTTTATCTCATCCAATAGGATTGGAGTTGCTCTGTATTTTGATGGAGATGGCTAGAACACCATGAGTTAGGCTTCTGTTACACTTCAACAGGTCTATTTAGTTATGAAATATGATTTTAGTTTCATAAATGCTGAGTTCAAATTAATCTTATTTAAATACTTGTGAAAAAAGCACCAGTTTCACTGTGAAAATGTGGTCAGTATAATTCAGATACTTGGTAAAAAAAGTATTTAATCCAGACAGTTTTTCTATTAGATCTTACAGAAAGCGATAATTTGCATAAATAAGTTATTCAATAATGATATTGTATTTTATTTGTGATGTACTTTACATGTCAGAGAAATATCAAAAGTGCTACATAGCAGCATATTAAATAAAAACAGTATAGCAGAACATAACATAATCATAACATAGCTTCAAAGAACAAGTAATAAATGAAACAATTAAACAAGTAAAACAACGGTTTATTTAAAAGGCCTTTTTAAATAAGAATGTATTGAGGCCTTTTTTATAGGCCTCAGTACTCTGTGGGGATCTCAGGGAGGACTTTCCAGAGCCGTGGGGCAACTGCCTGGGAGGCCCTGCATCCCACGGTGGAGAGCCTGGTTCTGGGTTGGTGGGGGGGCATTACAGAGGGCATTACAGTCCAATCAGGAGGAGACAAAGGCACTGAATATTTTTTCTGCATCTTGTTTGGAGAGGGAGGGTCAGAGTTTTGCAATGTTTTTTGAATGGGGGAAAGATGCCTTGCAGAGGTGATGGATGTAGTGGTCGATTGTCCAACCAAGGTTTGTAACGGAGGAGGACAGGGAGAGGTTATGTTCAAATATCGGGATGTTGTTTAGGCTCCAGAAGGACCGGGTTTGGTGCGGGGTACCAATAAGGATTGCCTCTGCTTTACTGATGTCCAATCGTAAAACATTGTCTGCCATCCATGCCTGTATCTCCTCCATACATATATTCAACTGTGTGTCATCTGCGTAACAATGAAAAGATATATTGTGTTTACTGATAATCCGACCAAGTGGGAGCGTGTAGATGGTGAAGAAGATCAGCCCAAGGACTGATCCTTGAGGCACTCCGTAGCTGACTGTGTGGGGGTGATGATCTGGACTGTCCTAGAGCCACAAACTCTCCTGACAGTGAGAATCACTCGATGCATTTTTTTTCTTTAAACATTGTAAAATTAAAAAAATGAACTAATTCTGTTTTCATCTGTATTTTCTTTCACCCTACAGAACCTGTGCCCCCCCCCCTCACTCCTTATCCACAATTTAGCAACCATTACAGAAAAGTAGACGATGTTTTAAGATTGCAAAGTGTGAGTTGCATGTTTTTTGCACCTTTCCTGTCATCCAGTCATTACAGAGCAGAAAATTACAATACAACATCTTTCAATTAATTGCTTTATTTTGGAATAAATATGCAGAAGTCAAAGACAATTACAAATGCATGTGAAAAAATACCTGTTTTTTGCACAGAGCTGAGTCAATGTATACATAGTATACAGTACAGCTCATGTAAGTCATTGTTTTCTTTTGCTGTACAACGTGCAAAAGCTGGTTAAAACATAGAATAAAGAAACTAAGATCCAGCTGATATAAAAAAAAAAAACATCTAGCAGTTGGTGGCAAGATGGATCTTACACTATTGAATGGTTTAATCTGGTGCCTTAAAACAAGGAAAAACAAAACAAATTCCAGGATTATATCAAGTGTTCTGGAAGAAAAAGCTGGTTCAGACTAAAGGGCAGTGACTAAAGATATACTAGGATAACAACATTCCTTCTGTGTTCTTCTTTTTTTTTCATTGACATTAAATTATTTGCAGTTACTGTTCCAGACAGGCTTGAGGTAAGAGGCTTAAGGACTGACTGGTGACGATAAAATGTAAAGATAAATGAAGGAGGTCAAACAAGGGCCACAAAAAACCCATGCATGAAACTGGAGAGAGGGAAGGAACTGACTCTGATAGAGTAAACTCAGATTAAAAGCTTTTGCACACCAAAACCATATTTTTCATATAACTTCATTGCATGTTACATAAACATATATATTTATCACGTTAATGACATTGGTGCACTTCACAGTTTTTAAAATGGTCATGAGGTTTAATTAGCATTTATTGATTCATTTGTATCAGCAATATGTTCTTTGGAGAGAACGGCAAGATATCATCTTCTAAAATGGCATCTACCCAACAAAATCAGACAAGACAAACGGAGACAAAATTGTAAGAAAAATCATTTAGGACTGAGCACAGAAGGTAATTACCCCAAAGGTGGTTGGTGTTGCAACAATGCAAAATAGATTGATGGGATACAAAGATGCAGCACTATAAATTAAGTTTCCTGTTTTTTGCAAACTTACAACATACCAGTCCAACTTTTATCTCTTTTCTTTAAAAACTAGAATTAATCTTGCATGCAAGCAGAATTCTAATGGTGTTCACAAACACAAGAACCGATCATACCTCTTCCTCTTAAATCGTTGGAGAAAGAACCAAAATGGGTCGGCCAATCATGTTGCAGTTATGGTCCTGCCAGTTATGCAGGCAGGACGTATAGCTGTGACAAAAGCCAAAGCTATCAAGTCCACAACCAACCAAAACAAGCATGGCAGTGCAGGAAGAGTTATGCTTAGCTGCTGCTATTGAATCTGTTTGACAGATTCCACAATTTCAGTTTTTGAGGTTTCTCATTCTGCTGCTGCAATTTCATTTGTGACTGTGATTGGCTAAAACCAAACTTTGGTAGGCAGGCACTCGGTGTCGCTTCACCAATCAGCTCCAAAGGCCCTGCTGAACTTCCCTCCTTTCCCCAAATAGATGAAGTGGGAGCAGACCCACACTGATGAATTCTAAACTAACTAAACCTACTACACTTTATCAGTCTGGTTCATCAGTTATAATAAGATAACATCGAATATAATTTTTTTTCCATTATTTTTTGCGCTGATTGTATAATAATTACTAACATAAGTGACATATGTGACCAAAGGTGTGAAAGAGCAATCATTGTAAACCCAGGTTTTACTATTTAATAGCAAAAGATAGAAAGAAGCTTCACATATTAGCATTTTATGCTAACCATTAGCCTTAAAAAAATAGAAGTCTCCAGTTGTCTTCTAGAGGATGTAAATCTTTATCATAACTCTGATTAACACTAAAGATTCCTAACATTTCCAAACTCAGCAGTTCATGTTTACACGGTTCAGAGTATCTGCTTTAAACCTCAACTTCGTTTTTTCTTCCTCAAGTCTAAGTCAACCACAGGCAAGTCTCGGTGTGTTGTAAAGAACTCCATTAGCTCTTAAATGACCACTTAAAATATCTGTATTAGCTTTGACTTTATTTTAAACAGCACACTTGTAGTAAAACTAACTAATGAGAGTCTTCCTCACTCAGTAACAGCATCCGCCCTGCAGAAAGGTTGCCATACGGTGCCTTCTTTAGTAGCTTGAATTTAGGCCCGTCATTCTCACCAGCATTTTAAGAAATCATCTATGAAGAAGATGAGCTTGGTGTGCAAGTGCATCAAGCCAGAACCTTTAGTAAAGCAACAACTATATCTAAATATCAAACTGATAAGTTATTCTGTGCTGTTGGAACAGAATTTACCACATCAGGAAAACTTGTGTTGAAATTGCTGTCAACATTAATCCAGCTTTTATGATTTGGCTCACATAAAAACATTATAGGTGTTGTTACTTTATGGCTAATAAATATCCGATGCTGCATTGGTTCAAGTCTTCCTGAACTTTACTGTTTGATTAAATAAAGGCCGTGGGGTTAAGACTGAAAGTTTGCCAGCTTTTGCTGGATTTATCTGGCATCCATTCTGCTTCACCACTGTTTTTGAGTTAAGCTAAACCTCTAAAATCTGGACATATTAACTATTGGAGCCTGAAATTGATTTCAGGCTCACTCGGGTAAAATAACTCGATTGCTTAAAGATGGTTCTTCTGTATTAACTACCAGTATAGGGAGCTTACGTTTTATTTGCCTTTCAAAGTAGCTTTCATCAGCTACGAATGGGTAATTTCTTTGAAAGCTGAACTGATGTCACTGAAAATGATCTGACTGCATTCATCGCTTGGCTGCAGCTCTTTCATGTTCTTGTTTTTCTTATGAGCCTCACCATTAATGTCTTCAAGGAGTCCATCGATGCAGGACGCCACAGCTGAGACCACCAGATATGATGTAATACTAGCTGGTGGATTTACTTTGCCTCCTTTGAAACACCAAAAAAAAAAAAACAATTTTGTTTCGATTTACTGACAAGGGCTTAGGTTACAGAAGTCCAGCTCCTGAGGTTTACGAAAGCCCTTGCAAAGATCCCTTGGGAGCAGAAGCCCAGTCTGGTCTTTGCAGTGGAGAGGTCGTCTCTTGAAGCCCTTCCCACAGGTTCTGGAGCAGGGCGACCAATGCCCAATATGCCACTCAGCACACATCTCTCCACAGACTCTGGTGGCAGAAGGTATTTGTGAAGAATCGCAGTCCAGCCCTGGCTTACCGTCTGATCTTAGACATTGCACCAGTCTCCTCTGAAACCCACGACCACAGGACACAGAGCACTCCTGCCAGGCTCCAGATGTCCATTTTGCTATGGGAGCACTGTTCTTGCTGTAAGAACTTTTTAGATTATCTTCTGCTTTCTCATGGATTTCACCTTTTGTCAGGACACTGTTCTTAGAGTTGGCACGCTCCTCCTTTTTCTGTGTTTTGTCCTCCTTGGTCTGACGGTGGAGGTAGAAGGAGTAGCGAATGCGTGGAGGCGTTATCTTGCCTGCACACAGCACTTCCACAGTCAACGCCTCTCCAAGGGGTTTCACAGCCTGCAGGGTCTCAGAGAGACCAGTCGTACCACTGTAGCGCAACAGGCTGTTACTGACAATGATGTCTCTCTCACCAGCTGACACAATATAATTCCCATTGAGAAGGTAATGCCCCTTGCTGTCCTTCACTGCCAAATAGTTGTCATCACTTCTAATTCCCTTGTAGCCTCGCTGACGGATGTCCACATTGGCCGCGCCCACTGGCAGCAGGACAACGAAGTTGTAGCCATGCCTGCATGCCAAAACATTTTACGGTCAGTGACGTTTCTCATTAAGAGTGAAGCTAAGACAGTTGTGCCAAAGTGAAAGAAGAGAAACACAAGAGCAGAGGTTGTTAATAATGGCCCTCAGGGCCCACAGTGCTGCATGTTTAAGATGTTTTTCTGTTTCAACACCTTTATCAAATGACTGCATTACTTCCTTAACAGCTATCAGGGGCTGCAGAGGCCTGATAGTCACCTGTTTATTAAAGTTTAGTGATGTAGAGGCAAAGAAGCGACTAAAAACATGCCAACATGGCAAACATTGGGTCCTGAGGAGCAGCACTGAAGGCCTCATTGAGACAGGCTGATGTCTCTGGTTTACTCACAGAGGTTTGGTGAAGAGTCCCGACACCTTCTTGCAGTTCTTGTTGTCGCCTCCACAGATTCCACACTTGTCAAACTTCTTTGTGGAGCCAATCACACCGTCACATCCAGCTTTGATGCACTTTCCTTGGACACAAACGCCTGTGGAGTCTGGAGAGCACGGAGTCCCATCAACAACCTGAATCAAACAAACACAATTAAAGGTCAAATGCATTTACTATAAAATAGAAATCTTAAGACAGAAGCTGCAAAAAATAAATACATGAATAAATATTTTATGCTTCTTACAAAAAATAGGTTTAAAATAGATATCTGCTGTCAAAATACACTGAGGCTCGGTTTTTAGACATGTTTCCACAACTGGAACTATTTTCCATTGTTGTCTCCTTGGGTCAGTTTTATTACCCAGTGTTTCCCTGACATTTACCAGTGGGAAGATATTTTAAAATAGTTGATATGTTCCAAAAAAAACATCCCCAATGGGTCGGTTGTACTCTTCATTTAGCAGAAACATTTCAATTAATCTATGTAGTGGGAGAGCGGATGGATATTTCTAGCAGCTAAACTGAGTTATATCAGTTTAAAATCGAACCAGAAAATGCTTTTTTGTTGATAGTGTTTTAAAGGAAGGAGGAATTTGCTTCTGTGATGAGGAGCTACATATAGACAAGCTGTTCATAAAAAAAAGTAAAAGAAAATCTGAATGTTTAATTCGGAGAAAATTAATGAAACTTGTTCATGAAAAGCACCATGGCAGTTATAAAACAACATGAACGGTATAATAGATTAAATCTTATTCATAACAACATGTGCTAAAGTATATACGGCTTTGTTCAAGCTAAAGCTGAAGCTTTTAACTTGCTTTAACTGCAGATGTTAAATCAATTATGTGTGTAACAGAAAACATGAAATACATAGATTTTAGAAATAAACACGTCTACAGTGTACACTGCTGCATCTTTCACAAAACTATACACGTTGTATTTATTTACATAGATATTAATTTAAAGCCATTCCATTTGCTGTTACTCTGTGAGGGGTGAGGGGATTTATGCTCCTTAGGGATCAGGCTTTATTTAACAGATATCTGTTCTTTTAGATTTTAAATTGATTATATCTCTGTTTCAAATAGAAAACACAGGGAAATCTTCTAATGTTTATTACCTGATGCTGCCTTTGCTATTAGCCCCCCTTTAAAATTTGTAACAGTCACACTCAACAAGGTGTCTGCAGAAAGTCTATATAAGTTATAAAGTGCAGTTACTGTTGTTAGTTATGGCTTCATGCCTTAAAATCATCACCATCTTATAAATCCGCATTAGTAGCCTCTCTCAGCCTGAGGAGACCTCGGTCGACACCGCTGCTGTAGGGGGACTTACAGTTTACCATCTGCTGATGTAATGAATCTGTTTTGGACTCCAGAGCGGAAATAAAGCACTGCCAGGATGACGTACGATTTCATGCCTTATTTTTTCTAACCTCTAATACTTTTGAAATTGAGTCTAATACGGCAATTTACAATAAGTGCTAGGATTAGTTGGTGAAAAAATACCGATTTTCAATAATCTCATCCCTCTGTGGGTAAAATATCCAGTTGTAACTCAGAGCTCCATGTATAATGACGGATTTTCTCCTTCAAGGACTGAGAGCTTGAGTGAACTTTAAGTCTCTGCTGCTGCTCAACGGACACCCCAGCGTCTGACAGAGACAAACTATGAGCTCTCTTTCCTTCTTAGTCCTGAGATCCAAGAGATCCAAGACAATCATTTTATTCTGGACTTTGTTCTGTCAATCAAGTAACTGTGAAACTAATTTAAAATAAAATAATAACAAGTGTAGGTAAGGTTTTGAGTTAACGGAAAAAAAGGCAAAAGGGGTGGAGCTAAATACTTGCACCCACTTCTTTTACAACATGGGGATATCTGTAAAACATGTTTCAGATGTTTGCTTGCTTGTTTTTTTTTTGTATTTGTGGGATTCTGAGCTAATTGCTTGAAAAAAAAATACAAATACAACAAGTAGAGGTGTCTGGTTACCTTGGGAGACAGAACATAGAAGTAGCCGGTCCCGTTAGCCCTGCAGATGAGTTTACACCTGTCCTTAGGGGAAACTCCAGAGTACTTTGGTACCCAGATTACAGAGTGGGCAACACGATTACTACTGAAAGTCAGGCCAGAGGTCTCACACTGCTCTTCTCGATAAGTCTTGTCTACAAAGAGAGATGGAAAAGTACAGAAAACATTATGTGAGCTGCTGCTGAACAGAACTAAGATTAGTCATGGTTGCTAGGGAATGAATTTTGTTCCATTATTGTTGCAAGCAAAGTATGTTTTATAAACAGAAAGAAAAAAAGAAAACACTTTTTGAAAAATGGGAAATTTAATCTAGAAGTGACATTTTCTTAGGTTTAATTATTTTATTTTTAAGGTTTTATTATTCAAATAATTTTGATTTTTAACACAGTTTTTTTCATGTTGTGTGAAAAAAATCCTTTTTTTTTTTTTTGCTTTATTTTGTGTTTTTCCCAAATTCATATTTTTCAAATAGCTTTACGACATGCATTTTACGCTAGCAACAGCATTCTTATTGGTCCATGTCTGCACCAAGAGTGAGAGTTTGTTTTGGTCTTTAAGTGAAGGTAATGTGATCAGAAAGAAGGGAAATTTGAAAAAAAAAATCTAATAAAAATTCTGTAAAACATCTTAAAAAATAAAGTTTTAAAAAAGAACAACTTTAATATTAAATAAAGAAACAAATAAAATCAGAGAAAAGAGTAAAATTACTTTCAAAACCATTTTTTGATTAGGAAGTTTTTCAAAGTTTAATTTCTGGATTGCAATGTTTTCAGATTTTCATTTTAAAAAGCATTTTCTTTGCTTTCAATTCAATTTAAAAAACACTTTATTAATCCCAAAGAGAAATTAAGGACAATCCTTTCAACAATAATGAAACAGTATCCCCTCCATAGATGTGGAATCAGACTGTTATAGTTAAAAGTTTTCTCTAACTGACTCCCACCTGTTTTTGGGCAGGGGTTCAGGCTGCAGGAACGATATTTGACCCGAACTCCTTGACAGTATTTGCCCCCATTTGATGGAGATGGGTTGTTACAGTCCCGCTTAGACAGCTGAACGCCGCCTCCACATGTGCGGGAACAGGAACCAAACGGACCCCACTTACCCCAACGTCCGTCCAACTGAAAGAACAATGCCCATTAATAACACACCAGTGTCGGCTGATGGTAGAAGGTCTTTCCTTCAGTCGTACCTTCACGGTTTGGAGCTGTTTGTCAGAGCAGACCCCTCGGTCACAGACCTGCCCGTCACCACAACGGGTTCCATCTGCCCAGGGGAAATGCCGAGTCATGCACACCAGATGGCCGTTGGACTTCCCTGTGCACCACAGCCGACTGCACGGTGGCTGCAGGAAGGGGCAAGGCTTTGAGCCTTCACCGAAGGCGAGCTCACACTGACGATCGAGGTCGTAGGAGGATCCAGGCTGAACATCTGGAAGAGCCAATGTTTTCTGAGGCTGATCAAGCAAACAGTCCCCTAGAAGACAGAGACCCTCGCAGTGAGTACGGCTCAGTAGGACAGTTTACCAGTTAAGACAAACTGTTACCGATCTTGGTGAATATTCACAGCATGGTTAGAAAACAGCACGGTGGAGTCAGTATATTTAACAGTTCTTTTGGATCGGATGTCCAACTTCCTCTGAAAAATATCTGTTATAAAACTAGAAATTAAGTTGTGATTTTTAAGATTAGATTAGAAAAATTAAATTGCTGATTAAGTTCAAGACTCTTTTTTTTGGTAAATTCAGAAAGTGAAACACATATTTTGATGACTAACTAGAATAGAGTAAAATTCCTTTTAATTCTGATGGTTTAGCTTACAGATGTTGTTCTGGTCTCTTTCATCCATATCTTGACATTAGAATATCTGAGGGGTTCAGCTCAGGCCGGTCTGCTGTTCGATCACACACAGTAACATTTATTAAACCAGCTTTCTGTATCTCTGGCCGTTGAGGCCTGTGCCATGTCCTGCTGGAAAGTGAAATCAGCATCTTACTGAGCTTTGTCAGCAGAAGGAGGCATGAAAAGCTCTAAAGGTTCTAGTAGGGGGCTGCAGGGACTTGTGGCTCTTAAGTGTTGAGTCCATCCTCAGTCAACTCTTTGCAAAGGTTGTGCACCGTTTCCTACCACACGTTTTCCTTCCACTAAACTTTGCTCTGATTTGCTTGAATACAGCAATCCTTGTTGAGTCTCGTCAGTCTTCCTTTGACCAAAACTGCAAAACCGTTAACAGGATGAAGAATCTTTTGCTGTATTTTGGAATTAATCAGAGGATTTAGGTGTGATGCCTTCATTTTCTAATATCTAAATTTTTTTTATAGTATTCTGGGTTTTTTTTTGAGGGATGGAATATTGGGGTACCTTTTCCAAAATAAATAATCAATAGAAGTTGCAGTGAGAAAATACTTGAAATATTTAATAGCTGTGATCTGTTGTCTCTAAGGTTACTTTCGCACTGCAGCCTGAAGTGACCTAAATCCCCTTTTTTCGCCAATATGCGATCTGTGTCCTTCCTCATCTATGTGTTAATCTGGCATCAAGATCAATCTTGGTGCCATCAACCCAAATAAATAAGTAACCAAAATAAATAAGTAAGCAGTCGCTTACTTTGCTTATGCCTTGGGTCGGCTCTGTGGAAAAGCCAGTAGATGGGATTTCCTGATGCATGAATATGCTTTCCTCTTTTCTTTCTTTTTGCTTTCTATGGGGTGTTCATTCCCAGCATCTACACACAGAAACACTTTACCCCCCCCCCCCAGACATCCTGACTCCAACCCATCCAGAAACCCACCAGCCCACCCTTGTTGCACGACATGCAAGAAAATTAGGTCCAAACATGGTTTGGTTTTCTTATGCGATTAGAATTTAAAATTAAAGGCAACATATAAATTTTGAAAAGATGTTACCACACATACAAAATGACACAAACCAAAACAGGGCTATACTTTAAGAAGGCGGTTTTAATTTCTTAGAAACATCCACTGCTGCTCAGTGTGGATAATCTTTTCTCTTATAAACAGAGGGGAAAAAAACAGGGTCTCTGACTCAGAACTGCTGTTGTGTTTTTCTGAAGTTCTTAACAAATTATAAGGCTTAAAGGGATAATAACCAGCCGGCAGTATATTTGTTTTATTCCATTTCACTGAATATTTGGCAGAAAACCCAGACAAATTAGCTGATAGCAAACTGCCACATATACACACCCTCTAGACCCAGTAAACTGAACCGCTCCTCTTCCTTCCTAGTGTCCCTCTGAAGAGGAGTCATGGAAAACAATAGCTGTGGAGTCTGTCTGTAGATAGATGGTAACAAATGATTCTGGAAACAGGCAGCAGAGCATATAGGCTGCCTCAAAGTTTAAATAACAGTGCTCTGCAATAAAAGAAAACATTAACAGCATTGTTAACAATCCCTTTTTATTTTCTCTTTCAGTAGTTTGTATTCTAGTGTTTTAGTTTTCAAAAAGTGAGGTGGAGAAAAGCACAAGATGTTTGCCTATTTGTGGTGAACCTGCATGGGAAGCAAAGGGCAGACCCATCTCTACTCCAACCCACAGTGGTGACTCTCCCAAGACCAAACCCTGTAATTTGGGACACATATGGGTGCAGTTTTAAAATAAAAGTTAAGCGCTGCTCGAAGGTTAGGTCCTGTGGTCAGAACTGTTTGGCAAAAAAATCTGCATCCCAAATTTCTTTTTTGCCTTTTTGCCAGTCTTTCCTCTGAGCTCTGCAATAGAAGGTGTTTGGTTACTGATATTCCTCTTCTTCATCACTTATAAGTCTAATTAGAAACTCTTGTCTCAATGAAAAGTAGAATAAAACCGAGGGGGAAAAAATCACCTAAAAGTGGAATCCTGATGTTTTTCTACTCAAATCTCTAAACGTTATTTCAAATCAACATCCTCACCGTGTCCGCTGTCCAGGAACTCGGTGATGATGGCGGCGCTGCAAGGAGACCAGGGACTGGTTCGATTGATCTGGATAAGCGTGGGGGACATCATGTGGTTTTCCTGCAGCTTTCCAAACACATCTTCACAGGCCCTCACATTATCATGGGGCATGTTAAACACGTGTCCTGTCGAACATAAATCAGGTTTCTATTATGTACCATGTGATATGCTTTTCAAAGACATTTATTCCTTTTGGAGGTTGTAAAATGTTTCATGCTATGACCACAAAACTGAAGGTATTTAATTATGGAGCTGCAGAGCGTGATGGTGAATGGAAGCTGATGTAAAGGATTGCAGCACTACTTAAATGACAGTTTTTAGTCCTACGCAGCTTCTAAGTGGTTTCTGCTGCCCTCTGTTTAGCTCAACCTATGGCCCTATAGTCCTATACTGCTGAGAAGTATGGAAAACATCATAAGCAATTTTAGAAAGGGGCCTGTGCCCCTATAGAATTGGTCCTGGACCCTGTAATGGCCCCTGTACTGAAGACAAACTTTACATTATAATCTATCTTCTTTTTAACATTTTCTTTCTCTTACTAAAAATAAAGTATTGCAATTTTAGCCTTGGTTGTATTGAGACAAGGTCAAGATTTTGATCTGCCGTATCTGGGGTCTCTAGAGACAAAAAATGGCCTTTAGTTTTGGATCAAATATTAAACCATTAGCTATTGACATGTATTTTGGTTCCATGTTTTTGCTCTGTGCCGCCATGATAAAACACCTGGTGGGGTGACCCGATTCCCTGCTTGGTGTGGGATGGTGACACATTTTCCCTTCTGTTCCAAAGATCGAAACAACATCCTACATTTGACTTAGTCAAACTAGAAAAAAAGTCCAACAAAATATTCCCTTCCACTTTTCCTAAATGTGAAAGAAACAGAGCTGCTGTCATTGTCACTGAGCTGCAGCAGTGCTGCACATCATGAACAACCTGCCCTGGACCAGAACATGTTAAGGATTTCAATAGAAGATACGATGGAAACGGTGTTTAAAGGAAATGCAGCAAAGTGACAAATGATTCTCGAAGAGCGTTTTCTAAAGTTTGCTAAAGCACAATGAAAAGCAAACCCAAGTTCCCCATATAATTGAAAAACATATATATTATTATCTAGAGGCTATTAATAATAGGAGTTGAAATGCAGCTCCAGGCAAGTTTCTAATGTGGTTATTTTATCAGCATGCTTCTGTTCCAATTGACACAGATCTGTCCTGCGTTCTCCAGACTTTCTGTGTTCTTGTGTAGAACGTACTTGGCGAGAACACGAGTCCATACTTGCGTTCTTGAGAATTGAGAAACAGCCTCAGTTTTGTGGTTGTGAGGTGACAGAATCAAGTTAAAGTTATACGGGGATCAATATCTTTTGAAAGACTAAAAGATCTTTGTCTCAACATGAAGAGTGCACATGATTTTTGGATGAAACCGTGTCAGAACTGGGCATACCGAGCTCGTGAGCGGTGGTGAAGGCTGAGGGTAGGCCGTCGTCCTCAATAACGGAGCAGCTCCTCTTCGGGTCGCACATGGTGCCAACGTCTGCCATGCCAAGAGTGTCACAAGTGGAAGCTCCACAAAGATCCTGTATTAAAACCACAACACATCTGAGCAGGGCAGAAGGCGAACAGGAGCTGACTGAGAGAATCACTTGAAATAACAGAATCTTTCAGCCACGTAGACACAGTGGAAACCTGGTGTAAACAATCAGAACTTATTGAGCAATATCATGAGTGCAACCCTGTGAGTTATTATTATTTTCCTCTAATGCTGCACCAAAAAATGTGGCACAAGAGACAAAGCTGAAATGAGAAAGAAATATGATGCTTGGCTGAGTTGTAGGAAATACGCTTCCAAAGAAACATCAGCACGATTTGCCAGATAGTTGCTCCGCAATTAAGGTATAAACATTGGATTTGCAAAAAAAAGGTTGTCCCTGTCACACTTTTAAAAAGTTTTCTTGGAGCTTTAAAACTTGAACTCAATTAAATACAGGAAAACAGAGTTATGGTTTACCAAAGGATACAGATTATGACTCTGCTGCCAATCATCATTAATCCACGCATGAAACCAATCCGGACCAAATCTTTGGAGCCCAAACCATGAAAAGCTCTCTAAATACCAAAAAGTACCGAATGTCCAAATGATCATGCCATATTGGATTACTCTTGGTTATTTAAAACCCTTGAAAAATCTGCTGTATAGTGGAACAAACTGACGATGTAAAACATGAAAGTGCTGAAAATCTGAATCCAACTCCCACTTTTTTTTGAGTTACACAGTACAAACATTCCTGCAGTAAATCCCACAATTATTCATACCCCTTAGAAATTTAGGTTTGCAGTGATCTATTAAATTTGCTGCCACATTTCAACGGATTTGAACTGATTTTAACTGTCTGAGAGAGAAGGTTAGGCTGATGTGAATTGGAAGTTTTCATCAAAGATTAGCAGCAGGAGTTATTCACAGTGTAATACTTCCTATCAGGAACAAACCTCTTGTTTTAATTAAAACCATTTAAACTCTCTCTTTTTCTGGGGTATGGATAACTTTGAGCCAAACACATTCAGAATAGGCTTAAAGGAACTAAGCTGGACTTCGAACTGATATAACACTGACAGACATAGTACATCTGAATATAATTGTATTACACATTAAGAAAAGTAGTGTTGTTCAAAAAAAGGGAGAAAGTTAAATCATGAGTCTGTCTGTTTTATGGTCGCTGTGTTCGGAGTTGTGCTCTGCAGACTTGGGGAAACACTCTGTGCTCAGTATTGCTTTTCAGCACCCAGTCTTTAAATCGTCCCAGTGAGCAACAGTGTTTAGAGCACACTGTCTTCTATGAGGTAACCCTCCCAACCTAGAACATTTCCATGCCAGAGCTGTTTCCAGATGACCTATTTCTCTATGGTAGAGTTTTAACCCTGAGTCGCAGACAGTGTCCATTTGGACCTGAACCCCATAATCACAGGACTTTTTCAGTGCTGGTCAGTGTAATGAACTGCACATCTGCCTGGCAGCGAAAGGCCCCTGTAACCCTTCCGCACTGCCCAGACAAACTAAACCGAATGCTGGAATGGCAGTCAGCATACGGACGGTTTGACCATGTCCAGCCCTGAAAATCCTCTGATGAACTAAATACGGCCATAAAAGTTGGTGCCAAGTGAAGACCTTGAGTGCTTTAGACAAATCATTCCAAGAGTAAAATGCAGAAAACCACGGCTGTTGGCCAGTTCAAATCTAGTCCAGATGTTCTGATGTGTGTCGCTGACATGTGAAAATTTGGGGCAGTTAAGTAGAGAAATAAAAATAATCAAAGAAAACAGCATAACAGAGAAGAGATTGCCATATTTGGGAGTTAGTTCTTTGCTTTGACCTACTTCCTACAACTGTCAGAGATTTATACTTTTTTATCCAATATGGGAAGAAAAAAACAACTCAAACTAAAAATGTTTGACAGCTTTTGACTCCTTCCTTAAAAATCCCAATTTTTGCATTTTATTTGTACAATATTATGGGGTAGACTCATGAAGTACACCTGGGAGTTTGATAGTCTGATGAACATCAGTGCTGTAGAGGTGGAGGTGCTGCAGGAGTGAGGAGCTTTTAAAAGCTAACTGGTTATTGTATACCCAAAGCAACAGCTGTGTTTGCATTCTCTGCAAAAAGTCAAGCTTGTTCCCAGTGTGGATTCCATCACGGCTGTTTCTGCTTGTGGTTGGTGTATACCAGGTCTTATAGTTGTATAGTGATGATAATCTGGTTTGTTTTTTGCAGATGATGTGACTCTGTTTAAATGTTTCAGCCATGACCTTTAGAAGCTGCTGGAATGTGTCGCAGGTGGCTGTGAAACGGCTGGGATATGAAATCCGTCCATTTAGGTCTAAAGCTATGCTTGTTCTGTCTGGGTAGGTTGCAACTCTCTGCCTAAAAGGGATGAGTTCAGGTTTGTTGTACAGTAGTGATGGTGGGATGGATTAATGGGTTTTATGAGCAGTACAGATATTTCTCTAATCTATCGTGATAAAGAAATAATCTGAAATTAGCTTCTTCTGTAGGATGCTTGGGCACCTGCTGATTTCGGATTGGACAAGTTGTAGCTCCTACCTCCTGTTTCTTCAACTTTCATGGGGTGAAAAGTAAGAACTCTGTTGTGGGAAGGAAGTGAAGCCTTTGGCCTTATGGACGTCATTACATGACCAAAGCACATGGATGATGTGAGTCAGATTGGGACTAAAGCCTTCTGGACAAAAGCTCTGGACAAAAACTACCGTAGCTACACCCCTAAAGGTGGGCTGTGCCTATACATCCCATCAGGGTAAGGATTATGTAAATATGTGTAGCTCCGTTCAGCAGCTAGGAATGTCAGGAGATCCATATCTTAAAATAAATATTGATAGGAAGCATCCTGCTTCCTCTGCCTACCTCTTTTCTTGCAAGCCCTATTTGGAGAAAATGTATGGTGAGGATTGACATTAACTTCATTATCTGTGAGGAGCCTGTGTTCCTCCACAAACTTCGGCTGAAGGGGTTTCCTGCATCTGATAGGGAAACCATTTTGGTGCTTCCCTTTAGAGTTCTCCCAGTCCTAATGGGAGGAGTCCCTAAGGCAGACCTGGAACTCACTGGAAGGACTGTATTTCCCGCTCTGGCCTGGGAACACCTTTGAGTCCACCAGAATGAAGTAGAACATGTTGACACAGAGAAGGATACCAGGGTTTTGATTCAAGACCTGCAACCCTTATGACTGGATCTCTGGAAAGGGGGTGACATTGCATAAGTGGGCGAATTATGATGTGTTTTATGGTGTAACAGCAGTATCACAGGGTTCATTCTATTCAAACAGAGACAGAGAGGTTTATTTCTCAGGCTCTTATCTAATAGGTTAATACATTCTCTTACCTATAGCGCAGTTTCTCTCCCAGAGGGAAACCCACCGATTTATGGTCAGATTTCATCTCTTGGCTGCTTTTATACAGTAATTAGTCTGCGTAGCATAATGAGATGAGTAATTTTGCAACATTCTTTTACCAGCAATCATGCCATTTGTGGGATTTAAGCCCAAACCACAGTTGCCTCTGGACAACATCAAGTTGGTCTTCATAAAACCTACGAAATTACTCTGTGTGCTAGCTAACAGCACTCAACCGATCAGACTGAAATACCAATTAAATGTTATGGCAAACTATAAAAAGTATACTGACTAAACTTTACAGTCACCTTGACGTGAACCGACAGAAGATGATCCAATTGTTGAACCTTTGCTGAGAGCAAAGAGGTAATAAAACAGTAATTGTAAGGAATCCAAAAGTAAAACTCTGAATAGTCAAAGTCTGTCAGGAGGGAAACGAATGGATTTTACCACTTAATGTTCTGCTGTAGTACCTTGTAGAAATATCTATGCCTATCTAACTTTTTCACATTTTGTCACAAACATCACTGCTTTTTATTGGGATTTTTGTGACAAACCAACACTACAAACCAGATAACTATGAAAAGGACGGGAAATAACGCGCGTCTGAATCAATGCTCTGGGCAAGCTGGTGTTGGGAAGATGGTTGGTGCCAGATACAGAGGAGTCCTGGAAGAAAAACTCTCAGAAAACAAAGCGACAAGAGAATGGTCAGGGGTGGAGCTATAGGGTGGGCCAAGTGTGGCCATGCCCCCCGCATAGGCAATCATTGGTCACCCCTGTGGTCACCCCCACCAAAGGACTTGTTCGTATGAGGACGTAATTCACCACCTCTAGAATATCTCGCTCCCCTCTGAACCAGAGGGTGCAAACAGTGATAATCCCAACTGCCATGTCCTGACTAATCTAAGATTTCGTTGATAATATATTGACCATAAAATGGCAGCAAAAACACAGTAGTTGATTATTCCCATCAACATACTAACAATGCTCTTTCAAAACAATATTTTGTGTTTTAAGGTAAAAGCTTTGTCCTTGAAGTCATCAAGGAATTTCAGAAGTTGTTAAAGATAAATAACAACTGGACCCATTTAATGTATGTATTAATGAATGTAAATATCAATATTATGCAGAAACAATATTTGATTAGTGACAGTGGACAATGTTTCTCTGAAATGTAGGAAAAAAATCCCAAGTCAAGTTTTGAATAACTGCATGTGTGCAACAATCCTACCTGCTCTTCCTCTTCATCTAATGAACACTAGGAGTGATCCTGCCAAGTTAGACACATGCAGTGATCTTCTTTCTGCTTTGTTGTAACTTTGATTTAGACGGCTTTGAACTGTAAATACGAGCATGTGATTCCTAGAAAGATCTTTAGGAAAATCCTGTCTGTCTTTACTTGGATTATATTGTTATTGTTGTAATCATTCATTTTTAAATAAGAAAAATAAAGTCACAACATATTAAAAATAATGTCATGATTAGGGATCATCAGTCTGATGAAAAACACTAATGATGGATAACATCGGCCTGCACCTAGAATCTCTGATAAATCTAACGATAAACACTTGAGTCTAAAGTTTAATACCTGTTGTTCTTGACAATTGTTCTCTGTTTGAGTAGCATCACTTGATTAAACCTTCCACACTGCAAATAAAGTATGAAAAAAGTAAGTATGATTTGTACTGATGTCAGATCTGGTCAGTTGGTCAGTTCTCAAAAGGCAAATATTGGTATCATATAGATAACTTTACGAGAGTTTAAATTGTTGTAATTTAATATAATATATGCAAATTTTTAAGGTGTATCAATACTCTTAAAAATGTGTTGCTATAAGTATTTTGACAGAAAACAATCATATAACTTTTTAACATACTGTTCCTATGCTTAAATAGCAAAAAAGAAAATTTTAAACAAACAGTTTCTGATTATATTTGGCAATATTTCATAAAACCAGCCTTCTGATAAATTAGATTTAATACAAATTGACAGAAATAAGAACTTGTGCTGCAACCATTTGGTCTTTACACTACAAAAATTGCAAACACACTTGACTTTTCTTCACCAAAACCTGTATTTTATTTTTATTTATTTTTTTTAAGGTAAATCATTTTAAACTGGTTTTAATCATGTTTTTGATACTGCAGGTCTTAGGCTACTTTGCTGTAATAATTTTGATTAATTTAAAAGCATTTATTTAGCTGTAAATATAAATCTTTTATAAACTCACAGTTTTGTCCTGATACTGTTTTTTGAATCCTCCAGCTAAACCAGTGAGGTCACTTGTGATGCTAACGGAAACGCTGCTAGGATGCCTTGTTGCCTGTCTTCATGTTTTATACACCAAATTGAATCCACATGACTCATGGTGGGCAGGCTCTTATTTTATTAACGTCATCTATGGATCCAAAAGCATCCAGATTCATTTGAATAATGCAGAGCGGAACGGGAACAATGTCTTTTGTTGTTGTTTTCTTTTTTGCTCTTCTTTCCTGGAGAGATAGAGTGTGAACTATGAGCACAGTAGGTGGAGCCTGATATTAGCCAAACTCATTCAAACTCAGAGGTCCCACTGTGCAGGCTGGGCAGAGCTGCTTGTTCTCTGACTTGGAGCAAGCAGATGAGGCAAAAATGTGGTAGAATGTGACTCTCATCAGTCCATTTCAGTCCTCCCTTCAGGGGCCGGTTTAATGAGGAGCGGGCAGGACGGTGGGTAGGGCTGAAAAACCCCCAGCCAGGGGAAAATGGGAAGGGCTGAAAGAAACGAGATGCTTCCAGCAAGTGCCTCCTTGAGGACACCAAAGCTTAACATTTGGCAAAGCTCAGACCCCAACAAAGCTTACACTGCCCTCTTATCTTATTTTAAATTTGATCTTTTATTTTGAAGGAAGTTACTGCTGGTTTGGCCTCCTGCTAAATCGGATAGAGTCACAGCTAAACAGGTTTTATCTCAGTGTAAAAAATCCTGTTGTTTATGGTTTAAAGAGTTAACCAAGCTAGTGGTTGTTCTATACGGTTCACAGCAGTGTTAAAGATAGAAAAAGAGGGGAATCTATTTCAGAGCTCATGTTAAGTTTGACAGGAACCCTACCAAACATATTTTACAGGTTTTCCATATCTCTGGGCATGCATACTGTAGAGATTAATGATCCAAGTGTGTATCTGGTTAAGGAAAATGTGCAATGCCCTGGAAAAGTATTCATAGCCACAAAATCTAAGAGCTTTTGTAGGGATTTTATTCTTCTTATCAACATGTTACAGTGTGGGGTGATTTTAGTTTGGTTGCATTGTATCTTATTTATGGGTGTCAAGTTACATTGAGGTGGAAACCTCAATGTAAAAAGAAATAAAATGTAAGTCATTTTTATGTAAAAGTTGGAAACCTAAAGGTATCCTCAACATTTAAACGTGGACTTTCTTAAGTTTGTCCCAATAAATCCCAACAAAAGGCATTACGGTTTGGTGTTAAGATACAGAAAGGCCATAGGGTGGGAATACTTTTCCTCTTGATATTCTCTTACCTGTCTTGTAAAGAGAATAGCTGTGTCCCAGTAGTCCGGGTGCTTGTCGTTGTGTTTGTTCATCTTTTTCTGCCAGGTGCAGAAGTTACGCAGCGTCATGGCTGCGTTCCCGGACACCTTTGGACCTTTGTCCTCCTCGGATATTATCACGATCTTCACCACTGTGATGCTGATGGAGTTGAGGATGCTGGGGTGCCTGTACAGCCTGGCTGCGACCGACATCAGCGTTAAGAGGTAGTGCTTCAGGTCATCCCCGTGGAAGTTCACCATCGACTCGTCCGCAGCCAGCAGCGTCTCCACGTACCTGGGGACCGAGGCGAACCTCTTCGTCCTCCCCATCCTCTTGAGTAATGTTTCGGTTAGGTTGCTGAACTCCGTCGACTGCTTATACTTCTGCAGGGACAGCGCGTCTGAGGGGCTTAGGTCGCTCTCCACTGCGCACCTGGAGGTTGAATTCTGCTGCAGGTCGTGGCTCGGTCTGCGCCGGACGATGTGCGCCTGCTGCGCGCTACGGGTGTCATTACGCACCGGGCTGATGAAATATTCCCAGCCCTGGAATCCAAACGCACCATTTAAACCCTTGCAGAGGCTCAGGGCAGCATAGGAATCTCTATCATCGTTCACATATCCAGAGTAGAAACACCTTTTTAGGTCCCTGCTGACATCAGTGTCCTGGAGCCAAAACGCGCCTTGGACAGAGATGGAGGGAGCGATGAATTCAGAATCTTGCTGTATATTAAGCACAAATTCTTTCTGAAAAACTCCTAATTTTATGACACGTTTTTTATCACTGATATCCACGCCGTTGTCAAAGTCATCGCTACGGTCATCCAGTTTAATCGGAAAGCAAATCTCACTTTCCATACAGCGAATGAATTCAACAAAGTAAAGGAGAAAAACTGTCCAGACAAACATGTCGATGTTTGCATCAAGTAAAGAACAAAGAGACCGATAACAATAAATCTATATGTGGTGGATAGAAAATCTCAGTTGAAGCAGTTGAAGCAGAAACTGACACAGATGAGGAACATGATCCAAAGCGCAGGGCTCTAAAACAGCACCACCGGTCCTATGAGTTGACTCAGACTAAACTCCTCCCGTCCATGACCCATTTTCATGTTCCACCTGTGAGCGTTGAGAGGACCGCAGCTTTCTGACGACCAAACTACTGCGTTACATGTTAAAGTGTGGAAACCCAATCTCTACCCTTTACTGGGGGCAGTCTCTCATTGGATTACAGTTCAGATGAGGACTTCTACCTTTCCTCGCAAAAACAGCTCATTTTCCAATTCAGACTAACAAACTAACTGCATCTTAATGCATTATCAGACTGAACAGGATCATTTGGGGTGTTTTTTTGGAGGGGGGGGGGGGGGGGGGGTTCAACGTGAATTGCACAGTTGGGTGGGATGTCTTGAAATTGTATTTGTGTTAAAATAACGGACATCAAACCAATTGGAAGCTTTTTGCCCGGAAAACTAGTTATTCAAAAACAAAAGTTGTCTGAACGGGAAAAAGTCTGCAACTATTTATCATAATCTGCCTCTGCGGGTTTTTATCGGGCGGTAGAAAGTGCGTGAACCTCGGTGTGATACACGAGCAAATGCGAAGATGCGCTTGTTGTTCAAGTCAAGCACTCGCGCCCCCTGGCGGTCAATTGAATGGACACTATCGGTTTTAAGCTCCACGTTTCCATCGGCTAAACAGGAAGACGTTAAGTACACCAGTAACCTCCTTTACATTAGAAATAATGAGCATCACAAAATAAAAGATGTTACTTATCATCAATAAGCCACTTTTTTTAATAACCGACGCTATAACGGATATTTTCTAAACTTTTTAGCTACTTTTTCTTCCACAGTTGCCTATGATGAATTAATCAAACACACCTACCCCTACAGCAACAGCTGATAACAACAATAAAACACAAATTTCAATTATTACATAAAGTTCATAACCTGTTACTATATCATAGAGTTTCATAATACATATGTTTGCAGATTACAGTTTAAGATCATAAAATTAGAATCATAAAAAGTTGATTTTTTTTTTGTCTTTCATACTTTTCAGTTGGTCAACATTTGTGGAAATCTAATATTCAAATTTTCTGAGATACTGAATTTGGGGTTTTCATCAGTTGTCAAATCGTTCAAATCAAATTTTATTTATAAAGCAGTTTTCCTGCACACAGCAACATAAACTGCTCTACAAGGTAAAAGTTTAAAATCAAGCCATCACACAAAAGGTTTACAAAGGAGAATACTTACACACATCTTTCTCACAGTCACACACACGCACACACAAACTGTTCCCTTCCTCCCCCCCTCCCCTTTGCAACGTGAACTCTAACCCCTCCATCACTAATAATAAAAGTAAAAAACTGTTCCTTAATGTTGTGAGGAAGCAGTACCTTGGGCCCCACCACAACCACAGGGGGCGCCACCACAGCAACCACCCAAATCAGGGAAGCGATGGATGGATGGATGGATGGATGGATGGATGGATGGATGGATGGATGGATGGATGGATGGATGGATGGATGGA
>JAUZNJ010076318.1:9088-81383 GCA_034780135.1 Jordanella pulchra
TAGCCTTAACACATATTATTACAAAATTCATAACTTACGCTACTACGAAATATTGTTTCACTAAATAAAATTTGATTCAATTCTAGACATCTTAAAATTTTTATTTCCAGTAGTAACCAGTTAATATCTGGACTTTCCACCAAACTTTGATCCAAGCAATTGTCTTGTAATAAATGTGTTGCTTAAATAAATGCTGGTTACCTGATATTAGCTTGCTAATTAAGAACAAAAACTTGGTAATAATCTGATCAATAAGCTGATTCATTTAAAAATTTTAATTCAACCAGTAAGTTTTTTTATTGAACAATTTGATACAGTCTTCCACTAATTAAAGTTTTTTTAAAATCACTTTTATTTGTCTTTGTATAAGTATCTTCATCTGAGGGTAGCAGATTTTGTAGCTGTTATATCAATATATTATATGCAATAATTATTGATTTGTATTTCAAATAACAATCAAATCATTGGGATTTATAATTTCTGTTTTTGCGTTTGTTATTATTTTGATCTGAATTTGAACTAATTCGATCTTGAAAGCTTAGTTAATAAGTTCAGTTGATCATCTAACCCTGCTTTTTAGTATATATTTAACAAGTCCAACACAAACATCTGATATCTTACTTAAAAGTCATTGTATACAGTTCAAATATATTTTTATTTTAAATAGTTATGTTATTGTTTTATTTATTTATTTTTTGCAACATATTGTTAACATATCCCTCATATTTTAGCACTTTACATTGCCAGTTTCCCCTCACACACATACACACACACACAGTCACACAGTGGCCAGGTCCAATTGTCTGGTTGCCGGGCAATGGACTCACAGCAGTCGACCATAACAACCTCATCTCCATCAATCAGCCATAGAGTGCTCTACTCTAGTAATGATGTCGTCACACACTCTCTCTCTCTCACACACACATGCAGACCACTCATGCTTCTCTCATCCTCTTTATATTGACCTTGCTTTGCTCGCAGTTGCGAGCGTCTGCAGAGCGAGCGTTGATTATAAAAGCTTTGCCAAAATATTGCAGGGATGCATGCAATGTGCTTTTCATATAAGGTGTGCAAATCTTACACACATCAAGTGCAATCCAAGAATACACTCCTTTGTAGACTGGAAGTTTTAGTTTGTCAAGGCTGAAAGGCTTGTTCCTCAGAGCTCTATAGCACACTCCTGTGGTGACAGACTTTTAATACGTGAAGCAGTGTAGTAGAAAGACTGGAGATCACTGAGCTGTAGCAAAAAACTAATGGATTCACACATTTAGGGATACTTTCCCATACTTCTGAGTCCAGCTGTGGTTTTGCCATATATGGGGGGTGAGGGGTCACATTGAGGTTAAGAGAGAGGCAAGAACAGTAACCGTCAGATCAGGGCCAATTAAAAAATGTTCAGCTCAGTGTGTGAGTCTGCGTGTAAGAGAGTAGGATAGTATATGTGTCCTTGTTTGATTGCCAAACAGAGGCTTGGTAAAGAAAGCTGGCTTCCTCTTCTCTCAGTACAGTCTCTTGCAATTTAGAGACACATTTGAAGTTTGTTCTGTTTGTTTTTCTGGATGTGTTCATGCTGTCTTTATATACTTATTCATAGTCTTATAAAATCAAACATGAGAGGCTGTCTTTGTGAGAAATAAAAAAAAAGCAGTAGGAGCTTGTTTTTTTTGCTCAGACGTCACATGGAAATAATTTATTGTCAAACACGATGAAGCTACTATCATTTATGTATAAACAAATATATCAAACAATTTACGTTACAGCTTTAAGAGGATTCCTATTCTGCTGCTATGGGTGATGTTTCAGTTCCGAGGATATAGCTTAAGTGCCACACTTGTCCTCTGCTTTGGGTTGATGTGTTGACTATTTGGCTCTTTGTATGTATATTTTCAATTAATTGTGTGCAGACCAAAGCTTTTTTTCTGGGAAGAATCGCTGTGCTATCAGGAAGTGCAGAAACTGAACTGAAATTATTAGTAAATCTTTATATCCAAACTTCAACATTAGGTGTATTTAATCTGAATTTCACTAAAATGAAACTATATTTAAGAATGGGAAGCTTAATTAAGAAAATATAATAATTGGAAAGTAAACTAATTTGCTTTTAAACTTTTATTTTGTTTTTCAAAAAGAAAAAAAGGATATTGCAGCTAAAACCGGTGCAGCCATCTTGGTTTAGCTTCAACCTTCTACCTCTGGCTGATGCCTTGATGTCATATATTTCATTGGCCTGAAACATTTCTATATCGAGGCCAAACGCATCTGCTGCCTCCTGGCAAGATGTATTTTTGGGAGTTTGTGAATTTTCCAATCTCGCACCAATTTGTCTTGCTTGCAAGGTAAGCAAGACAATGGATTGTTTTCAAAAGTAAAAGAAAGATTAATGAAGAATCAATGAGTCAGTGCTCATTTTGAAAAGAACAATTATATGTGTCACATCCCTCTTTCACCCAATTTTTATGTTTCTTCACAAAAATAAAAGACCTAAGACATATTTATTTTCACACTCTTAGAGTTAGAAAGGATTTTAATACTGACTTAAAGATAGAGAGAGAGAAAGAAGGAGTTGCTGCTGAGCAATCATAGTGGCTTCTTTGAATTTAACCCTTAGTGGATGTATTTTGGTGCTTTCCCCTTTTGACTCCTCTTGTTGTGGTATGATTTAAGCTTGATTCTTTAGTTGTAGTTAACTTTTGCCTTTCTGTTTAAAACAATAAAATTAAAACAATGTCTTTGAACCACTTCTAACGGCTTTTTGTTTTTGTTTTGAAGTGATGAACAAGTAAGAGTATGGTCTTTTTAATCAATCATGTCAACCATGTTACAGTATTGTTTTAAATGCCTAGCAATAATATTTTCCCAGGCTTATTTATCTGCTTCTCAGTCTTCTGTATGTCTGTCTAGAAACTATGTCCAGATTCAGGAATGGCTACCAGTCCCTGTCAGGTACAGCAATTACCCTACAGTGCTATTGCAAGTTTAGGTCTATCAGCATGGCACTAGAGAAGGTTAAATACAAACTCTTTCTGAGTGGACCATTTGTTCCTGCCCCTTGCATATCTCCCTTGTTCTGGTCAGATTGAACATTCGTTTGTTTTATTGCCAGATCGTGAGGCTCTTGGAAAACTGAGTTGTGGTTTAGGGAGGCATTTCCTCCACATTGCAGTGATGGTCAACCACTTGGACTACACACCCACAGAAAAATTCAATGCATTCTTCTGTCTCAAGAAAGTAAGCAGCTGTCAGACACTACGTCAGCTCTGAAGGTATTTCATCTATGCGTACGTGTTCCTGTGAGTGTCTGCAGTGCCTTTAACAAATGAACTGCACTTGGTCTGAGTCAAGAAAGAAAGGAGAGAACAAAAAAAGTCCTGTTCTTTTTTTTTTTTATCAGAAAACTCACACAACTAAACTTGAATTTTCTGTTAAAATTTGGAGTAGATTTTTTTTATAAGGTTGTTTTCTTCATCCCTTTAACCTTATTTATTACATTTATCTAGGAAAAGATCATATTTAACGGTAGCTTGGAATGAAGAACCTTCAAGGGTAAACATTTCAAAACGTTAGCATGAGATCTGAGTTTTAATGGCTTCAAGGTCTACATACATAAAAAAAGAACTTGTACAACAAGTAGAGTGCCGACACATCTGGCAAAGACTGAATGTGAAGAATGTGTTCCCTAAAACAGATGAAGTGATGGTTGAATGGACATAAGTATTCGGAATCTAGATATGCCAGCATGCAGTCGAGCTTAGAGAAACACTCACAGAGAGAACATTTGGTTTAGATCAGAGCACAAAGTGGCTAAAACACATGCTTGATCATAAACTTATTACTGACTGTGTCCGAAAAGCAACAGAATGTCATTCACACAATTGATAGAAGATTTGTATGCAAATCAATCATTCGGTCCATCCCTGGTGAACACTCTAAAGCATGTCTTTAATTTAACTGTGGACAATTTATTAAATGCTTTTAAAAACAGCAAAAAACAAAAAGCAAATGTTACCGAATCAGTATTTAAAAAATATTTGTATTTTTTTGCATTTTTTAAAAAGTTGATCTGAGTGGCTTGAAACATTTTATTTTCCATGACTTCATGTTTCTCCATTGTAAATATCTGATAGGACTCTAGCTCATATGTTTTGAATCACTACCCTGATAAGTTTTCTGAAAGCTTAGATTTTTCATTTAACTTTAATGTTGGATTTTGAATGAAGATGGATTGATCTTTAGTCACAGGAGAACCAGTAATCGGTCTGTTCCTGACTTCACTTTAACCTCTGCTTGATTGGGACTCTTTTTCTCTTTCAACCAAGTCCTGTAACCTGATGAATCGCTGAAACAAAATGCCCTGGAAATCAGAGCTCAGAATGGTGTCCAAGGACTTTGGAAAAGAAAAAGCCTCACAGGATCACAGATGTACTCCACTGCAATCAAAGCTTAATATACTTTGATTTTCTGCAAACATTTTTTTTTGCTTTATCTTAGTCTGATTTGATTACAACACACAGTTTTAGTCCAGGACTCCAAAGGTTAACAAAAACAAAATTGGATGTAAAAGGCTTATAATGGTGATTAGGCATTTTTTTCTATTTTTAAGTTTATACTGATATGAAAATCTGGGTAGATACCGATATCCAATACTGATATTTGATAACTGATACTTAACAGTATTATAGTACGTTTATCTACCCTTTGAACTGCATGAAAAATCAACCACAGTGCAGACATCACATATCTGCTTCAGTTTAACACCTGTGATCCAGCACTGCATCAACATCAAGGTCACATAAGCAAACAAACACCACATCACTGCTTGCCCTCCTGAAACAACAACAGTAACTTGATGAAAATGCATATTGGTTGTTTAAATGAGCCTAGTTTTACTTATAGGATTGATACCGATTTAAAAATGACAAATATCCGATACGTATCTTATTGCTGATATATCATACATCACAATACCTAATCACACAGCTTTGTTGCCGTAAGACTAATCAGGTGACACTGTGCTTATTTTGTATCGAAAACCTTTTCACAATCTTATAAAACTTAATAAAGAAACCAGAAGTACTTGACTTTTAGACTCGGAACCACACATACCAGTTCATAAACACCCAGAATACTTACTTCCTCTTAAGAATAGAAAAAAGGTTTAAAATTTATTTATCCAACTGAGAGAAAAAAGGTGACTGTTTCACAGCATGATCCAAATATCATGGTGGGTTTTAAGCTCTTTGCCCACATGCAGAACACCAAGACAGGAGAGCAAAATCAATAAACGGAGTTTATTAATGTAACAATGAACAACGAAAATGCAACGAAAGCCTGGTCCTGGGAAAACCGACTGGGACTGGAAACAAAGAGTCTTAGTTGGAAGATTCTGGGTTTAGGAGGGAGGTTGTGGATGTCAGGGGTCCGAGTCTCTCTTTTGGGTCCAGGAGCAATGGAGGAGTGCAGCGGGGAATGGACAGGTCTGCTCAGGTTCAACGGAGACACAGAGGAGTGACTTAGCTGCCAGTCGTGGGAATCAGGAGATACTTGTGAACAACAGAGAGATGGATCTAGGAGCTCGGGCAACCAGTGGGTAAAATCCACTGCGTCACGAGGAGGGCTCTGAGAACAGGAAGACAGCCAGGGTCTGATCCGTGAATCCAGGATCTCCAATGGATCACCTAAAGGCAACAGGGAAACAGAGAATCAGACTAACTAGGAGGCTCAAGACAACAAGGAGAAACCACAGAGACAAGCTCAGGAGGCTCTGTGATACCAATAGCTGGCAAACACTCGGCGCCGAGGAACTGGCAGCTACTACTTAAGTACACCAGCTGATGAGGCTTGATGGAAAACAGCTGTGCCACTGGAAACTGCACCGCACTCTATGCAGGACCTGGCGCCATCTGGTGGTGAAAGAGGGACAAGGCGCCCAGGAAAAAACTCCACAAAAGAAGACAGCAAACCCCTGATCATGACACCAAACAATGATTGGTAGAGTTAAACTCATCAAATAATGATGCTCATGGCTTCTACATGAGCACAGAAAAATGTAAAGATACTCCATTCAAATGAGTCTGTCTTTCAGTTCAGATATTAATCCTTTTTCAAATCCCATAATAGTCTGCAAAGCAGCTAATGGACGGCTCTACCTCAGCACATTTCCGACCAGCTCACTATGTAGAAACTTAATCAGGTCTCTTAGGTCATTAGGTACAGACCTTTTAGTTGTTCCCAGTATTAGATCCAAGCCTGTTGAGGATGCTTACTGAGGTGCTGCACTCTAAAACAAGCTTCCTGCAGACCTTAAGTCAGAAAAAAACTCTCAGCATTGGAAAAAAAAAACAATTCAAAGCTTTCCTGTTTCCAGGAGCTCATAGGTGTTTTTTGTTGGATTGTTTGTTTGTTTTGTTTTTTTTCTTACAAGTTATTTATAAACCTCAATTATGTCTCAAATCTTTATGCAAGTTAGTTTTGTTTAAAAGTCACGTTGAAGAAATATTTGAAATGTGTGGAATGACCCAGTCCAGACATGAATCTGATAGAAAATCTGTTGGAGAGAGCTGATAATAAGGAGTTGCAATTGCATTCAAAAAGACATATTAATCATTTTTTGTCATTCTTGGGGAAAAAAACTGTTTAATTAGATATGCAAAGGCTAAATTATTCTGAACTCTGGGTGAAATACAATGTGCTACATTCAATATCACATCTCCTGTAAACTTGTAAGTCTGTCTAAGCATCTTTCAGGTTGATCTTTGATATGCAACACTCTCTGTTCTTTTTGCGTGAAAGCAAAGAGCACTTAGTGTAAGTTGTTTGCATGGGAGGAATTCAACAAAAGAGCTTGGCAAATGTGATGCTGTGTAATTATGGTTCAATGCAGTGGAAAACCTCAAAGCTCATTGAATCTGAATGCGCAGAATGACATAAATGCACATACAAAGAAGTTGTCAGCTTCACTATGTTTTGCTGTTCAATCAGTCGCTCACTTAATGCAGTTTACACCGAACTGTTCCCGACTAATTTAGCCGAGCCTGAATCCTAGATTGGACATGATGGATTGGAACAAAGAGTCCTGACTTGTGTGTTCGGCTTTTCTGTGACAGGCAGAGAATATGAATTCTATGTGAATTTTTCCTCCACTTCGGCTATAGCTCCTTATTATAGGTCAGAAATAAATCTGTCAAGTGAGAAGCCTGAAAGACAAGTTGATCTTAAAAAGACAACAAAAACAAATCAAAAAAGAAGCACATAAAAATGTTAGTTTTTTTTTTAAAATTAAGTCATCAACTTACAATGTTTAAACTAAAACACATAATAAAACATGGGAACCTTTCGCTTCACTCCCTTCCCTAATTGTCCAGCAGCTCCTACACACATTTCTCAACGATCACTTGTACAACGTTTGAAGAGCCCCATCCTATTGCATAATGTTGACCTGACCTTTTAATTGATAGAAATTATCTGAACACCCACCTCCTACTCACATTTCCACAGATTTATAACTGTTATAGCAAGGACACGGCATTTTATCTTCGGCCTGAACCGAGGCAGGATCCCTCTTTTGTTTTATACTGCCTGTTGACAGGTTGTCCTGTATGAAAATATTATTCCACTGAAACAAGAAAACAGTTTTAAGATTATGATGATGGTAAAGAGGCTCATCAAACCTCAACGTCTTGGATCACTAAAGCTAAACTACTAATATGTCTGTGTTAAAATGCAAAAATATAGTTTGCAATTATTAGAATTGTTTGTTTGCTGTAATGCTGATAACAATATTTTATTGATTATTGAGAATAATATAGAAAAAGTTAAGAATACATTTCTTCAAACTATATAAAAACAATTGTTTCCTAAGTGATGCAAGTCTAATTTCTAATCCCATTAATTAATCTTTTCAGACCTGATTAGAGTTTGAATCCAAGTCTTGTAATCTTAACTGTACTATTGGATGTTAAAATAACTGTCAGTAAATTAGGAAGTGAAATTTAGAATATTTAAAAGTGGATTGGTTGTCATATTCTAAAAAAATATGAACTCAAGGACAGCATGTTACATTACTTATCTAATGTAACTACTTACGTGTCATCAAACAAATAAAATAAATGTTTGATTTCAGTGAGTTATCAGTTAGACTGCCAGATTCATGTCTTATGTTTTGTTTTTTTTTGTTTTTTTTTAAAGTGGCTTCAACTCAGTCTTTGTCCTGCTTTGCATCCCCCCATCATCTTCCTCCACCCCTTTTGCTGACCTTCTTCAGCTTTTTATACTCCCCGCTGTGCCTTGCTGGCTGTGCCAGTGTTGTTCTCCCAGTGAGTTTGTATCTGCCTCTTCTCTGCCACCATCTGTTTCTCTCTGTCTCACTGCCTGCCAGTATATTGCCGTCCTATTCCTTCCTTTCTGTATTCTCATTTCTCACCACCTGTCCTTCTCTGTCGCTTTGGATTTCCTCTACATTTCTTGCCACTTTTGCAGCTTTTTAATTTGCTTTTACAGTGTCTCTCTCCGTGTCTTTATCTTGTCTTTTTTAATACTATTGATGGATTCCTTCGCTGGTTGATGTCTGTTAATCTATCGCCTCAGTAGTTACCTATTCTTTTCTTCCTCTGACTCCTCTTTCTGCAAACAATTTAGTTCACTCAAACACTTCTGCTTTCTGTGTGCAGCCAGTTTAATTCATGTAAAGGCTTTAGTTCAGCTCCTCACTAAAGCCTGCCACAGAATCCAATTGATTTTCCCACATCTGACATTGGATATTCATTCTCTCTGTTTCTCTCTCCGCCTAACTCTTCCATTGTTGTATTTCGTGCTCACAGCAGCTATCAGCCCTTTGTAGAATTGAATCATCATGCATATTATAAAAGCTTGCATAAAAGGCATCCTCTGCTGTCACTAATGCATCCTTCAAACTGTAACTCCTGCTCTGGTTGCCTTTAAGGACACATTAGAACAGAAAGAGAGTCGCCTACATTCACTCCCACTTTGCCAACTATTTTTTTTGTCAAATTCAGAAAAAGTGGGTCAGTAGGATGTTTGGCATCCCTTAAACATTCAGAGGCGCACACTCGCTGCAGCTGACTAACAGCAGGGAGTTTGTGTCTTGTATCCTCTGTAACATTCACATCATTTCCAACACAACTAGATTAATTAGTCCCACAGAGTATGTGTATGCTGCCGACGGTAACCTGGTCTGTCTGTTACGGTGCATGTGGGTGTTTTCTCAAGTCAGCCTGTTGCACATTTGATGTCTTCAAAACTGGAGTTTTACTCTTGCAGTTTGACAGGTTGGGGGTGAAGTGAAAGTAAAGAAAAATGATAAAAGGCAGTGCTTAAGAGCTGGATAATAAATGATCTTACTGCCTGCAAGAAAGCTTAAATATTTGTTGATCTCAGTAGAGGATGTTAGGGTTATCATTCAGTGACTGTCAGTGCAGCACAATGCATTTGCATGTTTTTATTACTACCTTTGATGTACAGTTGAAACAAGACATTTCCCTTCACTTTTTTTTCTTTCAATATCTAATATTTAATCAGACCAAACATTTTCTGTTGCAGAAACACGCCAGGATCTTTTTCAAATGTATTTGTTTACTTACAAAGACATTTGTGTTTAAACAATATTGAAAACCTATTCGATGATGACATGTTTAATTTTATGGCTCAATGTAAAACACTTAACTTAAATAGTCATACGTTTGAGTCGTTATAAGGCAACACCTTAAAGACGGTGACTTTTTTGATTACATCATTTAAAAGTTCAGGAAAAATTAACGAAGGTTTAAGAAAAACAACTTTTAACCTCTTTCTGGTTCATCTGAATGTACCATATTCATCTCTTCAGTAAATATATGCAAAGACCGAAGACCATATGGGAACAAGACATGGTAAAGAAACAGACTGCAACACAGGGAGAGTATGAGCTCTGTAACAGGCAGGAAAACAATGGACAACTTTCAGTATATTACTAAAGGATAATGACATCGGAAGCTGTTGTGGTAATCAGAGGATAGAGAAGAGAAGCTCAGCTAAAGGTAATGATGGAGACTGAGTGAAGGACACAAATGAAACACAAAAACTAACACCCATCACAAAAAAGGACACATTTTTATCATGATTTGTGATGTCGACAATAACCAAACTATTTTGTTTGTATTTTGCGGTATAATTGCAAAATCCACAGTGGCCATAGGTTGATATGCAATAACAGGAAAATGTTCAAAGCTGTCTATTGTTGATAAATGTTGGTAAACCAGTTTGAATCTTTTCTTTTAATAGTGTTACAGAGTAAAAAGGCATCTATTTGCTCTGATGCCTACATTTAATGAACAGGAATGCATTCATTTTTTTGTAACGTTTGGCTTGACACTGTATTTCTGAAATGTACCAACAGTGCAAATCAAATTGCATTGCTATAGGAAAACAACAAAGATATGTCACCTGTGATTCACTGATTGCACAAAAAATACCAGCTGCTTAAAAACCTGTTAGAATACAAATTCATCAAAATAAATGTTTTTATCTTTAATCACTACTGTAAAAGAAGTGTTTGCAAATGAAGGCCACACAAAGTGTGAGTTGTTCCAAATTGCTGGGTTCAATGTTTGTGTCTATATTATAGTGGAATCCTGTCAAATCCAGAGATGTGCATGTGTATGCCTAAAACAGTTGTTAAAGCTTTAGAAAATTGCCCCAATTTTTCAGTTCCCTCCATTGTCCTCTTTTTAATTTAGACTTTTCTGTGCTATCTGCTGGGGGGAAAAAAAACACTCAAACATTAATATAATGTTAGTTTACACTGGGAGTAAATATATGTTTTTTTTATCTTACAATGATTTGCCTACAAACCTTCTTTTTCTAGTGTTTTGTAGAAAATGAAAGCAGCATATCAAACTAAATTAAACATTTTTAGGGAGTTATGTTCCTCATTCCTCGATGACTTCAACCTCCACATTTTACCTCAATAATACACAGCTGTAAAAGTCAATATTAAATAATCAGGACTTTTCAGTACAACCCTCTTTTCTGATGCAAAATGGAGTTGTTTGTGTTTTGTGGTGTTTAGAATAGATAATGATGCAAAGAAATCTTTTTTCTCCTAACTGCTTTTGTCTGCAATGGTTATTGGAGGAAAAGAAATAAGATTCACACTTTTTTTTATTGTGAATCACAGCTTTGTTATGTGTTGCTCTCACTGGCAGACAAACAGAAATATCCTGAGCCTCGTCACCAAAATCATTCTGCTATGTGTTTTTTTGTTGTTGTTGTCGTTGTTTTATTAAGAGACTCACAACGCTATATATTCTGTAATCAAGGGTTGAAATAAAAATTTCTCATTGATTTTATGACAAAAGTTTTATACCCTCATTTTTTTGAACATTTGCTCCTTTTGTTCACCAGGGTGTGCTGAGTTCTGCATTGTGGGACATAGTCTGGAAGCCTCTCCATGGCCTCTGCCGCCTGCTGACAAACCAGGAAGTGTGGAGCCGTTTTGTTGAATGAGGTGAGAATGGTAACAATTGGCATCTTTACCATGAAGCTTATTCTGCTTAATCCAGTCCCCTTTTTTGCTTTGCATTAGTTGCAGTGTGAGTTGCGTCTCCAGTTATAAGGCTAGGCTCACTGCTGATGTCTTTACAGACAAACTGCTGTCACGCCGCTATTCCAGCCTAAAAGCTGTAAGTCTGACTGTCATGTTTAATCTGATGTTATAAGCTCTGGCATCAAGGACTTTCCAGCCTTGTGCTTTGTGTAGCCAGGAGCTCTGTTCTCCTGATAAACCCGTCAATCTGGGAACTACGCAGATGAATGTTAAGTAAAATGAGTTGGGTTTTAATGTACTAGCAGCTCATCAGCTCAGTTTTGTTTTCTGGTTAAAGCTTTGAACCACAGCTTATATAGTAAGTGGCTTACTCTAATCTTTATTATTTATCATGCAGCATATTACTTTTTCAGTCGCTCTTTGAAGCCTCAGTAAAGAAAATATGGAGATGTTTTTAGTTGCATTCATTTGCCAGAAAGCAGCCACTAAAACTCAGCTAATATAGATAACAAAACTTGTTTTATTAAATTCACTGTAATAAGATGAGATAAATATTAATGTCAATTAAAACCCCATATGCCTGGATACTGTGCATGTGTTTGCCTGAGAGTGTTCATGAACCGCTAATTACAAAAAGCTGTTTTATTCCAGATTGAGAGTGTACAAGATTCTATGTTTTTGGTTTTTGTTTTTTTTTGTTTTTTGCATTTTCATTTTCATTTCTTTCAGTATGCATGTATTATTTTGGAAGAAATGTTAATCCCAAGGGGTGAAATTCTCCCTCCTCGCTTCCACTGAGACTTAAGGTTGCAGGGTCACTTGCAGAAAGTAGCAGCTTTGGAGCTGCTGGCGATTATCTAATAGGCGTTTCAGCTGAGTACTCGCTAGGTCAATGATGTGAACCCAGGTTTTTTTTTTCTTTTACTTGATAGTTACTCTGTAAATAGGCTGTTATTGGTGGGGAGGGTGGGGTTACATTGAGTGATAAAAAAACAATTTCAACTGGTATTTTAGTTAGGTTATATCTATTTTTGAACATTTTTTATTTTTTATTTGATCTGTTGCATCTGTTTAATAAATTTGGCTGCAGCTTCAATCATTCTTACTCTCTTTACATTTGGGATCTCTTTCATGTGATAAAGCCCAGTAGCTAAACAATGAAGTAAAAAAATCAACATCAACATGTAGTTGATTGGAACTGAGGCACTGTGAACAACGTAGAGGAAACTCCTTCTGTCTGGGTTACATACCGATACCAGAGCTCCTCCACTGGTTTTTCTTAAGGCTCAGACACTCAGACAAGAGTTGCAACTAAAAATAATAAAACATTTACTCTATGGAGCAAATACTTGCAGCATTAGACACCAGATAAATGTAAAGTGTTTTAATAAAATGAGCTCCCTTGTGAGAATTTAATTTCAAAGGAAAATTCATCACATCAATGTTTAAGTTAATTGTTTTTATATTTATATTCTTGTTTAAGATAGCCCTGTGAGAATCTATGGTAAACCATAGATGTTGAGGCTGTTTCATCCAAGTTAATCTCATTTAATGCCGGAGGTTGCACTGTGTCTTTTTCAGCCGAGCAAAGATGATAGCTGTAGGAAAACTAGTGGAATAATCTTTGGCTTTGACTCTGAATCTGCAGTCTTATGTCATTTTTATTTGTTTATATTAAATAAATATATTGTCTAGCCGGCTGATATATTTGTAAAATCACCCCTAAATGATGAGATGTTAAAATGCCAAACGATACGAAATACCCACCCCTAACTCCCCCACGTTGAGGTGAAGAATGACATCTTGAAGGACAGGTTTCTCTACCCTTGTCCACCCAGACTGTTTCAGGGCGGCTGGACTTGGGTCACGCAAGGATTTAGTCATCTTGAGATAGTTTTATACATGCAAGCTTTAAAGAGAACAGTAAAATGTTTATTTGGCCAGTGCAACCAGTATCTCGCTTACTTGATCTCTTTATCTGGATCACGTATAGCATTTAAAGTGGTTTCCCACCTTCAGCACTGGATTTTTTCAGCAATTTCAGCCAATGCCTTTTCCTTTCGGGTTTTATCTTTTATAAAATCGACCAGTTGTGTCATAAAATTGTGAGTTTTTCTACCTCCAAAATAAAGATTTCATCATCCATGGTGTTTTATTAAGTGAGATTCTCCAGTGGCTCTTTGGTGGAGCCGCAGGTAATACTGTTTTATTGTTTCAGAGTAAAATACGATCCACAGTCTGCACGTGTAGTGTTTAATGTTGAAACTCCACTGGATCCACTTTGCTTTTTTGCAACGGACTTCCTGCCTGAACGATTCGCTCTGCTTTAGATTGAAGTGAAGTTGAAGCTTAGACCAGCCTCAGATTTTAGAGAAGCGTCCTGTGATGCTTCAGCGATGCTCCACACCGTCCCAGGTGGAACCGCTCTGACTGACTAGATTAGCTACGATCTAAGGCGTTCAGTGGAACCTCAGGGTAGGAGATTCCTGCCGATTGTTGAATCCAGTCTCGTTATCTGTCTGCACTGAGATTGCCTCCAGTGGGGATGGGAAGATTTAATACGTCACCTTTACACTGCCTCCACCAAAAACAGTTTTGCTTTAAAAAAAAAAAAAAATCAAGTTTATTTTTTTCCTGACATTTTCCTTTAAAACATGGCACAATTGAAAGGAATATAAACAAGTTTTCCAGTGGTTTAAAGTTTATAAAAAGAGACTTTGTTACAACTTAATGCATATTCCCCTTTTCTGTTCTAGGTTTGTTATTTCTTTTTCGCTCTGCTCCTTTAAGTGAGCAAGACAGTTCTTCACACTTTCACCCCTTTATTTCTGTCGCCCAAACAGTAAGAAGTGTGAATGCTTGTGTGTGAGAAAGAGAGTTAGTACTATTCTTGGCCAGCCGGGGTAGTCTTGGCTCCAAGGCGTATGGGAACAGTGCTGCTGGCAAGTCTTGAACTGAAATATTCCATTATGCTGTCCTTTTGAAGCACACGCAACCCTACTTTTTTTTCTTTATTTTAAGAAGGTCATCATATTTGCTTACTTTGTTTTCTCAAAACCACAATCTCTACTTTTCCAAATCAAAAACATAATATTTAATTCATTTACCATGCAAATGTATTAGAATTTATTGTTTTTTGAGTATAAAATGGTTTAACTAATAAGCACTGCACTCTTTTATTACATCTACCCGTCTCTCTCTAAAGCATTTACATGTTTGTACATCAAGACACACACATGATTAGTAGAGGCTGGATGCCTTGTTTTAAAAATGGACGCTGTTGTAGTACTACGATATATCTTCAGGCTCAAAGCCAGGGTTTAACCTTCCCTCACTCACACAGCATTCGGTGCAATATCCTTGAATCAATACCCTAAGCAGCAGGATGCTGTCTGCATGAGTTGTATTAGCTAATAGATCTGTCTTTCTTCTTGGATGTCTGTCTATTTCTTGCTAATGGAAAGACATCCCTATTGCTTTCATTCACACGTATCTTTATCCCTCTGTTCTTCCTCTGCTCTCGTTTCTTTTCACTTTCATACTCATTTTGTTTCTTGTAAATGCCTGCAATACGCTAAAGCAGTAGTCACCTTGGTAAATAAAAAAGGGTTTTGACATAGATAGACAGATGTGTGATTTTGATTACCTTGCGACTGATTTCTTACAAGCAACTGTTTAGAGTTTAGCATTGCTAATTTTCATTTCCTCTGTACGTATAAATCCCAAAACATTTGCAGGAGACTTTTACAAAGCAATTATAATTTAGAACTGCCTTTTAGGTCACTATTTATATCTTCCAAAATGCACCAGTATGAACTTTGTTAAAGGTTTTGTCTCTTTAAAAATCTCCATATTATCTGATTATGTTTAACCATTAGTTCTCATTTTCTCCAGTTTGTAGATTATTCTTAATTTGGGGGTTGGTTAAAAAGCTAAAACAAAATGCAAAATGCTAAAACAAAATAGTTTTCAGTTTAGTTTGTGTTTATTTACTGTCAATGTATGGTCTGACCTTCATGCTTTATTGGTTACATTTATCAGGATGAGCTTCCCAGTGAAGGATAGGCTCTTGATTTTTTTTTTATTAGTTCCTTTTTATCTGAGCCAGACCTTTCTGTAATTTCCTGAAAAAACTGAACATATCGACTGTTTCAAAAGTAAACTCTGTGCTCAGTCAGTCTAGTTCCTTTTAGGTATGTTCTTTACAAGCTCTCGAGAATAAAGCTGTAATCTATCAAATCTGACACTGTGTAATAGTTTAAATATTTAAATCTTCTGTTAGACATTAACTTCTTAATACAAAATACAATTTTTCAAGTTTCCACAAAGGCTGATAAAATGCTATTTGGAAGAAATGATGTGTGTTTTTATTACAATTTTTATTTCTTTTCCTCTAGCTCATACCTTTGCAACTTAAGGTAGTTCTTACCATATTTATTGGTATCCTATTTTTTTCCTACAAACAAAAAACTATTCTGAAAACCTTGATATTCTAGCTTTCTAAGGTAACTAGAATGTAAATATGTATGATGTTAAGCTTTGTGTTCATCATACAGTTTTTCACTTGATGCTGTGTGTAGCTTTTGTGTGGGGTTAGAAATTTGTTGATAGCTAAGTGCTCTTAAAGCGTCGGCGTTTATGCCTGTGCCTTGTTGATGTTGAAGGTTGCTCGCTGTGCTTTTTGAGACCTGCTTTGTGTTTTGACAAACGTCTTTCATTGCCTCTTTTTGAAATCATTTTTGTCTATGGCTCTTAGAATAGCTAGAAAATGTTGTTCATAGACACGAACAAATGTTAAGCAGTCACTCACTGACCATGTTGGTCACTATTGTAGCTGTGGAGTTCACTCTAGTTTTGTCATCCATGGATGGTTTCAGGAGCAGTATGTGTGTCTTTTTCCTTCATTCTGTCAAAAAAGGAAAAGGAATAAGCCATGTTCATGATGACAAGCAAAACCAGTGTTATTGTGCAATATCGGTGCTGACATTTGTCACCTGAGCTGTTTTGTTTTTCACTGTGCTCCCCACAACCCTCTAGAGTCCCCCATCTCATATCTGAAATGATCTGACTCATCATCTGAGCCGTGTTTCCTCAGGAAGATAAAACACATCAGGTGAGATCATCTGATGCTAGAACATTCAGTGAGGGAGAGGAGACAATCAGCATACATTTTCAGACTGGTTCAGACTGAGAAAGAAAGCAGAGAGTTTGATGAACACCATTTTGAAAGATGATAAGACATATTTGGACACATTTAGATCCATTTGTGTTGGTTTGCATATTTTGAAGCATTTAAAATGTAAAGCAACAACTTTTTTGATGTTGTGGATGCAACAGTGTTGTAATCATCAAATGAAATGACTTTCCTTGATTGACTCTACGCCTAAAATGCTGATAAATGTGATTTTTTTTTTCCTTCTGTAAGACTTCTGTAGCACGGTTTTCACTCTACAAACTCATCAATGAACAGTAAGATAAACTGTTTGTATTTCAATAGGTGTCAGAGAAAAGGTTGGAATAATCTTGTAATTCTTTCATTTTCATGAGGCTTCTTTTGTTATTGTCCTTCAAAAACCTGAATCAGTCAAAATCAGATTCAACAGATCAGCCCTTTCAAAGAAAACTCATAACCCATCTCTTTAGTAAGTGATACCATATCAGAAAACCCTCTTTATATTGCAGGCTTAGAAAGAAGTAGATGTGAAATCCACTTCATGTTCACTCAAATGTTGCTGTTTTATTCAGGCCTTTCAATTAGGAATAATACCCATTTTCTTCTAAAATGGTTGACATTGTATTAATTACAGAAGTTGTTTTTTTAATTGAAGAAGCAGTAGGTCTGTGGGTTGAATGAATTAATCACATTTCCCAGTTATCTTCTCTCTCCGCATTCTGCACCGTCTTTTGTCCCTTCAGCCTCCTTCCTTCACACACTTTCTTCTTCTCCTCTTCAGTATACCAACCCACATTTCTTACAGGATTATGTTTTGTCTTTGAAGTTTTCATCTGGGTGTGTTGTACCCGTATGTCCTCCTGCATGCGTCTGGATGGCTACTGCTGATGTTTGCTGTGTGGGTCTGGGGTGAGGGTTTTCGTACAAACACGTGCTTAGCTGCTGTTAAAAAAAAAAAAAATAAGAGTTCTAGTCTGTGTATGCACATGCTCACATTTTAATCCATTTTTACATAGATACTTGCGTGTATCTGAGCTTGCGTTCTTACTCAGCAGGATTGTTTAGCAGAAGAGGAGTTTAGCAGTGATTTGTCCCTCCATTGAAGTCCCTCCCTAATCCTGCAGATCCTGCAGACATACACGCACGCTTCTTCTCATGTCCGACTCTTAAGAGATCTAACAGTGTGTGAGGATTAGCGGTTTTGTGAATGGGTTGTGACTCGGGCCGAAATATAGCACACAACTTAACACCGATTGGCAGAGGGTTTCCGAGGGAGAAGGAGATCAAGAGGCAGCTGAGGCGGAGTGGTAGATACTTGCTATGCGTGTTCAAATAATTAGCCTTACATAAAGCTTCTGTGTACATGTATTGGTATGTGACCAATAAATTGCTGGATCCAAGTTTCTGATTACAAACACGGTCACACATCCACAGAGAGACAGATGGAAATACATTGAAAAACAAGAGAGTTGAGACTTTCACCGACAGGGACGGGGGGTGGGGGGTGGATTGGTTTAGAGTGTGTAGGAAGGCGAGGGGTTGCTGTTGTCATAATCACAGCGTGTGTGAAGTTTGCGTGGGAGACGGAGAGTTAAGATTGTGTGTATCTGTCTGTGTGTCTGTGTGTGTGTGTGTGTATGTGTGAGAGAGAGAGCAGAGACAGCAGAAGAGTCTGTGATATGTATACGGGTGAGAGTATATATAGAAGCTTTTCATCAGTTTCCTTAGTGACTGGTTGTGACTGAGACTGTATTCTGCTCAGAACTGAGGCACATGATTTAGCCTGAATCTGTGTCTGCTGTGCAGATTTTTCAGGTGAATTTGAATTCATTTTGGTTATTTGGAAATAGATGGATTTATGCACCCTGGGTATTTGTGCATAAAATATGCAGGAATCAAAACACAAGGCATCTGAGAAAGATTGTCGGTTTAGTAAACATGGCAGAGACTATTTTCTAGCTTTGCTAATTTTATGTTTTACTTTTTATTCCATGTAATTTTGATCATGGAATCATAATCATCACATTTTTTCATGCTGCTGTTTTTTTTTTTTATGCCCTCGTTATTAAGCACTTCTCATACTGTCTCTTTGGGTAGTTTTGGAGAAGTAAAAGCAGGATAGGTTTTAACTACAATTTTACCTCAGGACAACAATTATGTTGGATTTTAATTATCTCTATATGAGGTTGCTGATGTTTGTGGTAATAATTATGATGGATTTCATGTCGCTGTTCTATTAAAGCTGTAAATTTGTTGACAGCTAAGGTTTAAAGATAAACATTGAACACAAAATCCTTCAGTGTTTCCATTTACTGATAGACTAAAAACTAGACCTTGCAAAAGAAATGTATGGATAATATCACAAAAAGTATTTGAATAAATGGCTGCAAAAGAAGCAAACATGTTTTGCTGCTCTACTCACTAGACATAAAACTGTTTTTTGTAACAGCTTGTGATTAAGCATTCCTATTTTTAATCAAGTGTTTATCTTTGTCTATGTTTCTGGTCTTGTTGAGTTCTCTGGCATTTAGGCTTTTATTTTCCATAAAACCACAACATTACGGTTTTATCAAATGTGATACTTCACTAAGCATATTTGCTAATTTCATTGCAATACGCTCATCAATTTGATGATTTTCACTTTCTGCAGCTGTATCCATTAGTTAGAGACTTTTTTTTTACTTTCAATATTGTCTGATTTTGTTGCATCAACTCAATGCAAGAAATCATGCTCCTTAAAATTAGGTAAAACCTGCAGAAAATTAAATTGGCAAATATTATGATTATATTTATATTTATAGAAAGTATAAAACAGTCTGGATAAATGGCTGCCAAGGAAACAGACCTTACTTGCTGTAGCCTACTCTCTAGACTTAAAAAAACTTCTTGTTTCTTGTGATTAAGCCTTTTCCCTTTTAATTAGATATTTATCTTTATGTTTAGTTCTGGTCTTCTTAAATATAAATAGGAGGACTGAGAATTTCACCAGCAGTCTGCTATTAGTTTATTATTGCAAAAATGTATCAGCTTGAAAGTCTAACCTTTTAAATAACCTTTGGAATAAGTTTTTACCAAAAGCTCTCTAACTTTTTATTCAATTACTTTCTCGGTCATTTAACCCTCTTGAGAGCTGAACACTTTAACCCTGGAATGATATCAAGTGAACAGGAAAACCCAGTCAACACAAACAGGATATGATTTTAGTGCCTGTTTGGACCCACTACTCCTTAAGGGAATTATCTCACCCTGGTGTTTGTTTATTTGTGGAAGTCTATGCTCATCTCTTCCCTCTGCATCCAACATGTATTACCACTAAGGAACACATTTTATCTATATTTACTCCTAGATTGTCTTTTAACTAGGTCAGTTAAAAAAATCAAAAATAGTTTGCTGCACATCAGAAAACAGGTATGCCATCTAGTGGCCAATAGTTGGTAATACAGTCATGGTAAAAGTGGCTGTAGAACCAACTTTACTTGCAACAGGAAAAGTTTTTTGTTGTTGTTGTTTTTATAATCATTCTTGCTGTCTTACTATTCTTATAGTCATGAACCATGCATGCATTTATTAGGATTCCTAACATAACCTTTCAGACCATATTTGTAGGTATGCAAATTGTTGATCCCTGTTGCCATTTCTGGTATGTTCACACCACAGATCTTTATTTGTAATGGGTCTAACTTCCTTCTGAATTTCCCAGTATACTAAAAAATAATCATAATAAATGCAAACAGTTGTAGCCTTAGATAGAGACATATTTGTGTTTCTGTAATCCCCCCCCCCTCTCTCTCTATCCCTCACTCTTTTACTTCTTTATCTCCCCCACAGTCCCTCGCTCTGCCCTTCTCACTGTAACACCCTCCCACCCCCTCTCGTGTTCTCTTTTTCTGCTTGTAAGCGGTCTCTGGGCATGCAGCCAGCTGGCTCGTGTGTGTTTTTTGAATGAATACCTGATGAAGTTGGATGAGCAAATGGTGGGAGGGGCCCGTGTGAGTGTTTGTGTGTATGTGTGTGTTTTAGTGCAGGGCAGACAGAGTGAGAGCACTGGCTCGCATTCAGCCTCTTGCATAATACACATTGGAGCTCTGCATGCGGGACTCCCTCCCCGTGGGTGTGCGCATCTGCGTGCTACCAGTTTGTGTGTGATTACCTGCATGTCAGTGGATGTGAGGGGAGCCTCCTGCCTCGCTGTCGAGATTTAGGAGAGGGCTGTTGCCTGAGCATGAGCGTCTGCGGTGCCTTTCGAGGGATGAGAGAAAACCAAGCACAATTTGTGGCACAAGTGCCCTGGGTCTACTTAGGATTTTCCGCTTGAAGAGGGCGAGTGGGTTTGGGGGGAGTAGTTGGGGTGTACGGGAAAAGATTTTGGTTGCTTTGCAAAGGACAGGGCAAAGCAGAAGAGGACAGGAGTCAAGGGAGCAAAGGAATGAGAGGGGGAGAGAAAGCATGCTGCAGAAGTGGGCTACTCCTTCTCCCCTGGTAAGTAGACTTCTCGCAGTTTTGTGCTTGCTTTAAATGAAGGGCATGCGTGGGACAGCGGAGAGTCATAATGTGGCTGTGGGAGAGCTGAGTGTTTTGTTTTTTTTCCACAGCATGTCATATGTGAGTGCAAACTGGATCTGCCCTAGTTTTTTTTCTGATAGGGTTTTTCTTCCTGCTTCTTTGTCTGCTGTCCCGAAGCATTTTTCCTCCCTTCTACCGCTCTTCTACCCCTTCACCCCCTCTGTTCACCCAGCCAACCTCAGGACTGTTGGGAAGGGGGGATAGAAAGTGCAAGTCATGCAACACTGCCCATGAAGTTTGTTTTCTGAAACTTACTCTCCCTTTTTCTCACAGTTGTGTGTACATACCCATCTCTCGTCCTTCCCTCAGCTCCTCCCTCCTCTCATTTCCCAGCTTCATGTGTCTAGTAAATAGCTATCATCCATTGCTCTCAATATTTAAATGTGCTTCTATGTGTGTGCAGGTTTGTGTCAGGTCATCACCAACACAATGGCAGTGAGTAAGGTGTCAGCTCTGTCAAAGTTCATCATCTGTTGTAACGTGTGTGAAGGCTCGCTCTAATAAAAAAATACTAGAGCCCAAAAGGAGCTATATAAAAAAAATACAGAAGTTGAGAGATACAGAGAAGTGTTAGCTTGCAGCAACACTGTACTCTCTGGCTGAACTATATTTAGCTGTGAGATAACACATCACGTTGAACTTATCCGTTTGATAGTGATTATGATTATGACTGGGCAGTCCCACACATGCAGCCTCACATTCACATTGATGCAGCCCCTAATGGACTGTTGCTTTTGTTCAATTTGTTTGTTGGTGCTTGTAAAACAACAGTCCCTCAATGGTGGATGAAAGCAAGTTATCTTATATGTCTAAGAAAGTGCATTTTAAAAGCAATCATAGCAGTGGCAGTTTTTACACTGTGTTGCTTGTGAAGCACAAATCGCTGTTAGTTTTCATGGTATTTTATATGATACCAACATAAATTAGTTGGAAAATGCAGCTTGATTTTCAAATTGTCTTACAAATCTAGATAAAGGATACAATGGTTTGTAGAACCAGAGTTCACAATGACGTTTTTCTACATGAGATTGAAAGGAGCAACTTTCAACAGCAGTCTGGTGTTCCAGACTTTGACAGGGACGTTCTAACTCATGGATATTCTTTGATCTAAACAGTTCCTTCGTAGCTTAGGTTCAGTGTTAAGGTGAACCTCCACACAGTTATCAAGTCCCTTCCAGCCTCTGACAGGATTTTAGGTTGGTCAATTTTGCCCCATGAAATTTGATGACCCCAATGCCATATTCCACTGTTGGAATGGTGTGTTCGGGTTGATGTTCTTTTTTTAGTTTTTCGCTGCACATTCTGTTTTGGATGGGGGCTAAAAAAAGAACGTTTTAATCAACTCTTTGCAGGGTTCCCTGGATTACTTATAACAACCCACAGAGGCGAGTCTAGAGACTTCATGATAAACAGTCATTGGTAGATTCTCCTGCTTGATCTGTAAATCTCTACAGCTCCTTAAGAGTTTACCTTTTTAGATGATTAAAAAACTCCATGCTGTGTGAGATATGAAAGTTTTAAATGTTGTTATACTGCTATAATTATATTACCTGTCTGTTGTAGTCCCTAGTTTTTATAATGATGTTAGCTAAGCATTGTTCTCTAACAAAACTCTAATTATAGAAATATTAAATGCAATACGATGGGACCCTGTTTATTAGAGGTAGATTGATACACTGGCTAGCTCATATTTTGAGGTGATTTTATTGGGGAGTTTCTCGTACCACTATCAGCCTATACATACCCACCAATTCATTAGTGCATTCAGAAGCCATGCTTTGACATCACATCAAGTGTATCCATTGCAGCACCCTCTGTTTTCTATCCATTTTTAATAATATGTTTGATTCTTTCATAAAAATTTTCTTTTCTAATAATTTTATTCTGATTCTTTTAGGATCAGCTTCAGAAATGTTCCCCTAAAAATACATATGGAGGGATCGGTTATACTGGTGTCAAAGTAATTGGTCTTAAAAAACCCTTAATATTCGATCTCTGGTTTTTACTTATTAAGTAACTTCTGGTTGTATAGATTTTATTGAGGGCTGATCAAGATGCCGTCTTTCAAAAGCATTAGTGATGTGCTACTTTTGTTGGTGTATCACATAAAGTCTCAGTAACAACAAACAGGAATGTAAGGAGTTTAGCACATATAAATACTTTAGCAAGGCCCTGGAAATCCCTCTATTCCTTTTTGCCACTGACTAATGCATGTTTATGTCATTTACTACTATAAACACAATTGCATGCAGGCTTTTACTTTGCCACTAGCTTCTCAGAGAGCACACTCTCACGAGATTTTGTAAATCTATCTGTGTGCTTGTGAGTGAGAGTACGAGAGACGAGAAGCACATGGAGGGCATCCAGCTTGGGTTACACGTCATATGATATCTGCACATTAACGCACAGCCTCACGCACGCTGCAAGCTCAGCGACTTGCAAGTGACTTAGCTTTTAAGCAAATCTGTGTTTAGGTGTCAGTTTCACTGCAAAGTTACTCTCTCTTTTTGTAATGTAGGTCAGCTGAAGCTCTGCTTTCATTGTATCTTGAGTTGCTCTGCTCATTTTTCTTTTGTAATGTCAAGAGATGGTTCTTTTACTTGTTGGTCTCTTTGCTCAACAATTGGGGTTGATTTTATGGTGTTTCCTTCTCTGGTTCAGTAAAAATATAAACAATTTTAATCATTAATACCACTAATATGCTTAAACAACAATTTGTTTTACTATTTGAAATGTGTTTCTTATGATTTTAGATTGTGTTTGTACCTGCCCAGAATGTAGAGCTGTAATATTTTACATGACAATTGTACAGCTACATACGATGAAAAAACAATTCCTCATTGAAAACTTCTTTATTTTTGCTTCCTGGTCCACTTGGTTTGGTTTCGGATGGTTTCAGGGGTTCTCAAACCCAGTCCTCAAGTGCTACTATCCTGCAACTTTTTGATGCAGCACATTTTTAACACACCTGAATCAAATAAGTGTCTCATTACCAAACCTCTGCTGAGCTAAATGAGGATCTGAGCCTTTAGATTTAGGCGTGTTAGAAAAGAGATGCCACTAAAAGCCATCAATCATTCAGATTTATTGGCAATGGCTCGTTTACATCATGATAGAGAAATCTTTGCAGCGTTCTTTTACATTATCATCACAGGAGGAGTTTTGGCCATTATCAGCTTATTTGGTGTAGTTTTTGCCAGGTTTTGAGTATAGAGTCACAAATGATAGTTTGAGATCCTCATCCCTACCTACATATTTGTCCGTGATACAAGGGACCAAGGTTCAAATCTTTGTTGCATTAAGAAGGGATTTCTGATTAGAAACTTTGCAAATGCAAGGCAGTTTTAATTGTATACCATGTTTCAGTAGCAAGACAATTCAAAGTACTGTACATAAAAAAAAAAGAAAAGTACACTGCAATGGCATAGAGGCAACACATAATTAGAGACAATGAAACAGATATTATTAGAAAATTATGTATAAAAAACAGCAAAAGATTTAGAAAATTGAATGAAAATTAAATTTGAAATTTAACCAATAATGTTTAGACGGCATAATCAAAGCCACTCTGAACAAATGTGTTTTTAATCTTGATTTAAATCACTTGAGGATTTCAGCGCTTTTATAGCTTTTTTACAGCTTGTTCCAGATTAGTGGATGATAACAATTAAAAACTGTTTCTCCATGTTTGGTCCTGGTTCTAAGTATGCAAAATAGATTAGAGCCAGAAGACCTAGGAGGTCCGGATAGGTAATATACTGACAAATCTGTGATGTATAATAGAGTTAAACCATTCAGTGTTTACAGACTGACTGAAGTATTTAAATTCTATTCTCTGAGAGTCAAGGAGCCAGTGTGACGGGTTTAGCACTGGTGTAATGTGCTCCAATTTCTCAGTTTATGTGAGGATGCAGGTAGCTGCATTTTGGATCATCTGCAGCTGTCTGGTTTACTTTTTAGACAGAAACATGAAAACATTGTTGCAGTAATGAATTCTATTAAATATGAACACTTTGTCACCTGCTTTAGGTGACAGAAGACCAACTTTATTACTGTCTTATTTATGTGCCTTTGAAAATTCAGTTCAATACATGAAGTATTTTTCTTATCTGACTTTCAGTTAGAAAGCATTGGCTAATTGGACAAAGTTTTTTTGTTGTAAACACTACCTGCTGTGCACAAACTAATTTGGGACAGTACAGCTAATGATCCTGAAGCCAAATTGACACAGAGCAGGTACTAAGAGGCAAAAATCAAATGTTATAAGACGAGAGTACCAAGAACATTAAACCATTAGAAGGAAGAATGATAATTGAGAGTGAAATTATATTGCTGGAGAGGTGGGCATGCTGAGGCATGAGAGTATGGTGGAGGCGGACTAAGAAGCGAGTCAAAGAAAAGTACACCTCAGCATTTAAACATCACCTATCAACATCACCATTCAGCACACCTCTGAGTCACAGTTGCCAGACTGAACAGAAATTCTCATTCTGAGTCTGTAAAACAAAACTTGCCTGTCTGGTAGTGAATGCGTGTTTGCTACCCTTGAACTTGTACAGCCAAATTTGCATATGATCATATGTACTCCTCTGTCTGACTCATTTGTTGTGTTGTTTTTACTGCAACAGTTTCTAAAACACAGGGAAAAAGTAGCTTTTGCAGCAAGATGTTTATTTCCCTGTAGAATAACAGGTCACATGCGGAAGATTCACACTACTGGTCCTATCCATGTAACGGTGCAGGAACCATTAAAAGAATCAAGTTTACACCTTCATTTGTTGCAGTTTGCTTTCACACAGAGTTTTTTTTAAGTAGTTTTAACATTATTTCAGTGGCAGCATTGTTCCAGTATTACACTGATGGAGAAGAAAAAAAAGCATGAAGAAGAAAATCTGACTGTTGGGATTTCTGTTGGTACTTTGGTGATCAAATGTAGTTGCGTGCCTGCACCTTTTTACTACCCCACTTAGCCCCACAAGACATTTTCACAGTATTTTCTCTTAGGATTCAGGCGTTTAATTTTTTCCATTCGAAATGCACTGGTCACATCATGTCTTCCTTCTTTTGGTACACTGGGAGGGGGAGGCATTCGGTGTACAAAGTTAATACAGTGAGTACTGCTTTGCAAGAAATAAAGTCATCAGGGTTATAAAATCAGGGAAGTTACAGTTTACCAGTAGTTTTCAAAAATGTATTCCTATAAGGTTAGGAGGACAAGCTGCAACTGGATATCATCAAGACAGGATATGCAACATGCACAGACAAATAAAACCAGCTAAATGTTACACAGTTAAAATGAAAATCAAAAATTGGTTGATAAAGAAAGTCCTGGGTCTCAGCCCAGATGGACGTTGAGAATCCCAAAAAATGTTAGTGACATTAAAATTAATAGGACAGCCGAGGAGAGCAGTCAACATTTCCACCATTACACAGGTTGCTGGGAAAAGGGGAGATAGGCCCCCAGGACAACAAACAAAATGATCTATATCAGTATATCTATATCATTCTATAACTATACTTAGACTGTCTCAACATGTCTTCAGATGAAGCAGACCTTAAAAAAGGTTTGATTTAAGGACGCTGAATTTTAATTTTACTTTTTACACTTTTTATGGGTGTTAACACAAGAGGGTTATATTGTTTTAACTGTATCCCACTCCAATTTAGTATTTGCTTCTAAGCTGAGCAGGTATGGCGTATTTGTCAAGAAATGATTGATGTTTTACCATGTTTTAATTGAAACACATTTGATTATAGAATATTTAGAAAAGATTGTTTATTTGCTCTCTATTTCAGAGTCTTAGTGGTGCATGGTTTCATCAAAAACCAGCTGAAAAGCTTCTGTTGTGCAAAGCTACATATTCAGCAGTGATTCATGGTGTGCCACAACTTACACTTTATCAGGGGGTATTTTGCAAGAAGATACGCATGTCATCTCAAATTCTTACTGCACCACAGTGTCTGTAAGTGAAGTTGCTCTGGGTTTCTAGAGTAGAGCGTGAACATAATCGCATACAACCAGATGTCACCACTTGTGTGCACTAGAGTGATGTGCTAGGTTATGTATGAGCGAGTGTGTATTTATAAGAGTAGGTTTTTGAAGTCGCTGTACATTATTTATAAGCTCATGCCAAGCTGTTCGTCTTTAGCAGGAGGGAGCCGTAGTTAACAGATGGTACACATCACACATATATATATATGAAATTACATGATTTACAGATTTCTACACACGGCACTGAGGATTTTTTTGCCTGTTAGAAAACTGGATTATAGTTTTTATTTACCTTATCAGCCAGACTACTTTGGAGAACATGTTTTTCTGGATGACTTTTACGACAGTTACTGTGGGTACCTGAAATTAACATGCATTTTTTAGCTTATTGAATTTAAATCCAGTTAACGTTTCCTTATTTTATGTTGGTGCCAAAAGGAGTTGTCATTCATTGAGACAAAGTTAAAGGTGGTAGCTACAAGTTTATCTCCTCCTGGCCAGTAAGCGACACTATTCTCACTTCCCCCGCTCTCGTTTTTTACTGTTTGAGAGCCAGTTGCTGGGTGCGGTAATGCTGATTAGCAAACGTTTAATTTTCCCATTCAGGTACAACAGGCACATTTTTTTTTGTTTCTTTGTTTTAAATTTGAGAAATTCAACGTCAACGATAAGCTTCTCAGCTTCTTTCATGAAACTACTAGGATTTGGCAACACCTATTCTTTTACACACACACTGTCACACATTGGTTTCTGGGATGGCAGGCCAAAGTGAACACCAAAATAATATAGTGGCTTGATGTGTCTCAGTTTGCTGGGTGAACGTTTAACTCTCCTCTGAAAAAGTTCTTGCTAAACATATTTGGAAAAGGTTAGCCAAAACCAAATTTGCCTTTCATGTTTTACATTGCTTTGTGGAGTTAAAAAGCTTAATTTTGAAATAATCCAACTTGTAAATATTCACACTTGAAGTTGAATTGCAACCATGCAATGAAGCAGTTTTTCTTTTTCTGTTTTTTACGTTTGCTGCCTTTTTTTTCACCCTTCAGGAGTTCATTTATACCCATTTCTGCAAGAGCAAACAACATGATGCTGTCTCCCCCGTACTTCAGTCACAATATTGTTCTTAAACATGCAGGCTTCACCCTTTTGCTGTCAAAAGTCATTATATCAAAACCCTTTCATTCTGTTTTTTGTCACACCATACAACATGTAAAACTAAGTGCTTATGCCAGTGTGCATTTACAAACACTTGTTTTAATGTTGCTTTTAGATTAATGGCTCGTCTTGCTTTGAATGGCTTTCAGCCCATGTTGGTTCAGGTGTACCTGTAGATCCTATAATGACTCCCTGTTACTGTTTGTCAGCATCTTTACAAGGTATTTTGCTTTTGTTCTGAGGTTTGACAGAAATATTTTTCACTAACACACATTATTCTCTGGGACTTTTTCCCCTCCTAAGAAGTATGATGACTTGACACTTCCATGCTGTTTAAACTCGCATATGATTGGTTGTATCACTGATGTGCGCTTTCAGACCATATACAATTTATTTGAAAGCAAGTGGAGAGGTCTACCATTTTCCTTCTGATATCTTGGCTGATTGTTTGAAGGTGTTTGAGGTTGTGCCTTGAAATAAAATCCACATTTGTGGCTCATATAAACTCAAGTTTGGCTTATAACCTGTCAGAAGCTCATAAAGCCATGACATCATTATTATGGATATACCAAATAAGCTAAAGCATAATAATCCTAATTTTTGTGAATTTCCTAATTAATAATACATATCAATTAAACAAAAACATCTCTTAGATTATTGTTGCATTTTGCAAATAGAAACATTTAAATGTATCATAATATGGTACTGTTAACTGAACTGAATTTGATTTAATCTCAAGCATACAGTGCCTGCAAATTGATTACAGTTTATGTCTTTAAAATAGATAGGATAATTCAATACTGCATTTTAGGATTTTAAGATTTTTTTAAATCTTTTTCACCAAATAGGTCACCCCATATTCCTTCTACATGTTTTCATGTCTCTTTACCCCTTCCACTATTCAGCCCTTTAAAAATGTGTGTCTCTTTCTTCCACAGGTTTCCTCTCAGTGTGGGAAGACCTTCTTTTGGAGGGAAATGATTCCACATGAAGTACAACACACTCGGCCCCCCATTATCCTCTGCAGCAGCAGCAGGCTTAGCATTGTGACGCTCTGCCCTACCAGACTGGTCTCTCCCCTCAGCCACTAAAGATTCCTGGAGAGATCAGGCCGCCCCACTTCTCCCATTAACTATCCGTCCGTATCTTCATTTCAAATCCTCACCTGTCAGTTTGGAAAATATTTTTTGTTGATGTTTTGAGTGAAATGGAAGGCATCGATAACTAATCTGGAAAAAAAAAAATTAAGTATTTAAAAGGATCCAAGGAAACTGAACAGGACGGTCAGAGGGAAAGTGCAAAACACAAAAGAAGAAGGGTATTTGGAACAGACCTAAAGAAAGGATACAGAAAGTACAGTTGGGAGACTTGAGGTGAAATTGAACATGAAGTCCAACCACGAGCGCAGCAATGAATGTCTGCCACCCAAAAAGAGGGGCACATCCAGCACGTTACCACCTGAGAGTCGCTCTCCTGCTATACCACCTGTTGGTGACAGGTCAGACAACTCTGCCTGCTATGTCACTGTTGCTGGTGGAAATGAAAGCAATATTGGTGCACATCATAACTCTAACAAAACGGAAGGGCCCCAGTATAAATCCCCCTCCACCTTGTCAGACTCTTCCTCCTCCTCCTCTTCGTCTTTGAGGCTAGTGTCATCTATCCCCGCGGTGTATACATCCCCCCTATCACAATCCACGATAGGAGGAACAGTCCATTACGCACAACTGCCGCCCAATATGCAGTTCATCGCCTCGTCCTACACTACTCCATATACCAGCTACATTTCTCCTCAGATACTCCCACCTCCTCCTCCACCACCTCCTCCCTCCTCTTCCTCTTCAGCCACACAGAGACACTCATACACAGAGACGTTACCTCCTCCGACGCTGGCCACCAAACAGGACCATCGAGCATCCGCAGGACGTACCTCCATGCCTCCTCCTTCTACGGACCCTTTCCCCCACCATATTCAAATGTCAACATCTCCAAGGACTGTGTCTTCACCTCATCACCAAGGAGGCACTCACCTACCGTCCCACTCCGTTCATCCCCACAAATATAACGATGGGTACAGCAGAAAAGAGGAAGGTTCCAGGCACAGAGAGCTCCACAACGGAGAGCTGGAGAGAGGTAGGAGGTTTGGACGCTCACCAGAGTCTACCCTCTCGAAGTCGGGAGTAAAATTGATGGAGGACAGGTCCTCCTTGTCTTCCTTCGAAGCCCGTCATCTGGTTCTGCCATCAGACTACTCTACTCATGATCACTTAGGCTTGAGAACATCTGTCATGTTAATGCCTAATAGCCATGGGGACCACCAGATGATACCACCCAGAGCCAACGCTGAGAAGCTGACATCTTCTTCCCCTGCACACCTGGAGCGAGGCAGCATGGGTAAGCCTGTCAGTCGCCCGCCCTCCTCATCCAACAACACCTGCTCTTTCACATTTTCACCCACACTTAGTGGAGACAGTCTGAAAGCGACTGTTAGCACGCTGCCGCCCCAGACTGTTATTCAGACCACCCACAACACCTCAGAGCCGCTGTCATTGGGCCTCCCTTCAACAAGCATCTACCCACAGCAACCTCTAATTGGTTACATTACAGGGGGCAACGGGAGCAGCTACCACACCGGCCTACAGCAACACTTGCTCATTCCAGGCAGCCAACCAGTCATCATCCCAGTTAGTGGCGGTGGGGTCCCCACACTGGAGCCTGTAACCTCTCACATGACATCATCAACCCAAGCGGCACCTTTTCCCGCTACACTCCCACACACATACATCGCCGCCACTGCCTCAAAAGGAGAAACTCTGGAAACCCAAAGTGGCTCGTTCCACGTGGCTGGCCCAGGCGCGGTGGTTCAAGCCCAACTTCATCTCCCCATCGTCCCTGCTCCACCGGGGCTAGTTGCAGCTTCCACTCCTCCAAGCCACTCAAGTACAGGGGGGTCTCCCTCACTCCCACCGTACTTTATCAAGGGTTCCATCATCCAACTGGCAGATGGTGAGCTGAAGCGTGTGGAGGACCTGAAGACGGAAGACTTCATACAGAGCGCAGAGATCAGCAGTGAGCTGAAGATCGATTCATCCACAGTGGAGCGCATTGAAGGCAGCCACACCTCACCGAACTCAGCTGTTGTTCAGTTCTCCGTTGGGGAACATCGTACACAGGTGAGAGAAATATGTCTAGACCTGAAAATGTATTTTCATAATTAGCAATGTAGTGGTTGAAAAATATTGATAAAAGCACTTACCATGAACAAATACACCTCCAGTTAGAAGTTTACATAAATGAACCATTGATATGAACCTTATTTTAAGTTAGAGAAATTACGAATTTATTTGAATATTTATATTTTAAGACAGGAAGGAATACAGTTGTATTACCTTTGATACATTGTAGAAAAAAAGATTATTGTAGACACATTTGAGGTTTGATTTAAGCTTAATTTCATCTGATAAATTATTAGGAAATCATTCTTATTCACAATAATGACCCAAACTATGGATTTACTCATCAAATTTAGTTTCATTCATTAGAATTTGAAAACTATTAAAATGTTTATTATCAGCAACCATGGAGTGAATCACATGCTTTCTTGTAAATTAAAAAGGACATTTTTTGAAATATAAGATAAATAATAAGAGCATTTTCCTAATACAGATATGTGGTAATACTAAAATAACTATTTAATAACTGCTTAAAGGTTCTTATTTTTAAAAGCTATTTATAATCTGAAAAATCAAACCTCATTAGAATATATATTCTAAATTATTGAAATATACTTTAAAGATGTAGACAGTTTTAATGTTTGATGTTAGAGTTACTCAAAAAGTTAAAAAAAAACATTTATTGTATGACTTAACAATCATGTTGCATAATTCTGACTGGATATTTGACCTCTGATTTTGGTTGGATAAATAAAGCTCATTGCAGTTGGCCTGGTGTTCAAGTAAAATCCAAATATTCCTACTATTATCCGTCTATTTTCATTCTGAAACTTGTTTTTTATAGTGTTAGGGATCATTGTCTGGTAGGAACACCAAACTCTCCCCAAGTGATTCAAAGTCAAGACATTTTAAATGAGGGTTTTCATCTGTAGTTTTCCCATGTTGCCACTCAAACCAAAGAACAGACCCTTAAAATGGGGATGGATTATTTAAACTCACAATTTGGTCACATTTATTTGAAGAATTTATTGTCATAACAATAAATGTGATAATGAGAAATAATTGTTCACTTTTTAGGTCATTTTAAGGGCAACTGTAATGGTTCATTTACAACAAATGCGTTTTAAGCTTCTAAAACATGACGACACTCTGGATGCTTTGAGCTACTCTGTTGTTTTCTTTGAAATTGAGTGGCTTGACTTTATTTGCTTTAATGAGTAGGAAAATAAAATATTACATGCTTTTAAGTGGGAAGCTTCACCTTAAAACGTTATCTGTGCAGTTCGTTTATCAGGATTATGATTCCTCTTAAATGGAGGGAGTCCCCCAAGTACATGTCAGTTCACTAACACAGAACAATCTAAGACTATATCTGTCTTGTAATAACTATCTCTCCTGTTTATTAAGTTAAGTTTGCAAAAAGACAAACAGGTTCCAAGAAGGCGCTGCCAGAATTAATCTAGAGAATCTTTTTTAAATTCTACTTTTTGTGTTAAAAATGACAAAGATGCAAGGCTACTAGTTAAAATAAATGAAACTGTGCCTGTCAAACCACCCATATGGCTGTTTCCTTCTGCTTCTTTTATTTAAACTAAATTAAAAGGTTATCAACATTGACGTTGACACAAGGACGAGAAAACGATCCGCCTTACATTTTAAATGAAATCTCCTCTATAAATGTTCTGGAGCGCGTTAGATGATTTATTTATGATATCCTGTTTTGTAAACCATCTATCACCTGTAAAAATGAGGATACCTCTAATAGAATTTCATATTTATTCAAATGTTGTAAGATTATGTTGAATGACAACTGCTGAGCTGCTCCCATCTTAATTACTTTATTATCATGAATCTCAGGATTTGGCTGTTCCCCCTCTAATTAACGTCACTGCTTCAGGTTGACAGTCCTGTCACAAACACGTTCTTATTATGAGCTTTACATGAGTTTAAAGAGTTGATTTGAAATCTACTTGTCAGCCTCTTAAATTATTGAGTAAAGCAGGCAAGAATACTGTTTTCTCTCTAATGGAGGACTAAAAGTTTCACACTTAGTCCAAAATATTGAAATATGCCTTGTAAAATTGCCTTGTAAAGTCATTTTTGAGCTACAGTTTATTTCAGTTGTTTGAGGCAAAAGAAAAAAAAAACATAGCATTTATCCCTAACGCTGTAATGTTTATGTGTTTTAAAACGTTTTTGTACTTTAACACTTTGAAGCACAACTATTGTGGTTGGTCTGCAACTTTATGGATGAATCTTTCTGAGAGGCTCATTTATTGAGGGGAAAGAAAAGTATGGGATTGTATAAAAGTGAAATTAAAGACCCTTAGTTCTTACAATATTCTCATGCAGCTCTATATACTGTAATTTCAAGAAATGTAACCTAATATGTTTGAATAATGCAAACTGAAAAAAGAGCCTTTATAGTTTACTTCTTATGTTATGAAAAGGCTATTTTATAGATTAAATTAGAACCATTCACACAAAAATGGTTAAAACCCCTCAGAGGCAAGTCACATCTTGTACGCATGAAAATAATCATCAGTTTGCATTTTGATGGAGGTTTAGGCGGTTTTAGCCTCACATATTTCGTTAAATGTGCCCTTCTGTTGAAATAAGCATAAAGAACGCTGAGTGATTAAAGAAGCTTTCTGATGCCCTTACAAAGAGGATTCTGAGAACCCATGATTGTGGTAAGTACAGTGGACAACAGGTGTAAACGCGCAGTAAACCACCAAACAAACTGCAAAAACATGTCATGCAAACTCCAAAACACTCAAGTAAAAAAAACAAAATGCAGAACAAAAACGCAGCAAACAAAAAAAGAAGCAAGCCGCAAACAGCTGAAAGCATGCAGCAAACAGCAAAACGAGCATAAAGTTCTACAGTTCATATAAAGCAAAGACAAAACATGCAACATGCAGCTCCTTTTTTTTTTTGTTTGCTGCATTTTTTCTTTTGCATTTGTTTTTTGTGCTTACATGTTTTGGAGTTTGCACCACGAAGCTTGTTTCATAGTCTACTGTCTGCCACTGTAGGTAGGGCATTTAAGGAGGTCTTAAGAGTTTAATATCATGAAGTGGTGTGGGTAACTATCAACACGCTCAGTGCTAGCTGTCAAAAAAAGTGTAGCCTACTTGTTTGTATTCAAATACTTTAACTCTACCACGATATTTATATTTACATATTAAATATTTACATATTTTTTCTTCTTTTTGTTGAAGTTTTAAGCAACTCACTTTGTAAGGTCGTCTTCCACTTCCCCATGAGTGTTGTTGCCAGTGAGAACTATCTGTTTAGCTATGAGGACAAGTTAGTTGCTAGTCATGCAGTGCAAGGCTAAAAGCCCCAGATTATGTCTCAGGATTACTGACTGTCTTTAGAAATGTTCCTCAGGTTAGGAATTTCCCCCAAAGATCAGATAAGCATGGAAGAAAAACCTGCTACTCCTTTGTTTTACAAGTCTATTTAGGAAAAACTTTTAAGAAGTTAATCAATATCTTGGTAGGAAAAGTATTGTTATGGAATATCTGGCTTTTGATGCATTTTTTAGACCATCTAAGTGTGCTTTAGAGTAACTCGTCTTCACTCACGTCTTTGACTATCTCCTGGGTCTCTCTTTGATAAAGAACATTTCTTTTACGCCAACTTGTAGCTTGCATATAAGCTTTAACTCCGCTCCGTCTGAGTCTGATATTTTAAGCTCATTCTGCAGATGAATATTTAAGACGAAGCTCTGGATATAAAAACTTTCTTTTGTCAATTTCTTATTAGAACTGTTTTTTGTTTTCTTTTTTTACTCAATATTACCATTTCATAGCATAGAGAAGAACTTGTCTGACAATGTGTCATCTGTCATAGGGTACATTTCTATGAATTTTTGGCTTGCAAATAATATCTCCATCTGTGTTCTTTTAGTCTTCCAACCTCCATTCTTGCAATTCCTTTGCCAATCCTACTGCTTTAGTCCTCTTGGACCAAATTGTCTTGCTCCAAACTCACCAGGGTGTTTTTAGGCCAGCTCATTCTTTCAAACTCCATTCTCTTTCATAGTTCTGGTTTCTACCTCATCTAACCTTTGAAGACATCCTAAGAACAAGTTGTATGTTTGATCAGCACTGTTGTAGCTAATATTTGTGAAACAGCAACTTGAATTAAAAAAAAAAGAGAGATGAATGACTTTAAGCTAAACATTGTTGATGCTGGACTGACTGGTCTGAGTATTTTAGAAATTGTTGATCTGTTGGGATTTCCACAAGGAATCCATTTGACTTGAGATGCCAGACATTAAATGGACAGAACTGGACTAAGACTATAAAAAGGTAAAGGCAGCTCAAATGGTCACTTGATACAACTAATAAATGCAAAATACCATCTCTGATCACCCAACACATTGAGTTTGGTGCTAAAATATAGAGATAGACCAATATATCAGTGCATTTAGGAGCCATGTGTTAAGATTATTTTAAGTTAATGCATTGCTGCATGCACCCGCGATAAATGGTTCTTTTGGTTTAGAATAATTTGTGTAAAAAGTGTAAAAAGTTTAGAGCAGCAGAAAAACACATTGGCTGCCAGTCCCGTCAGTTTAAAATGGAAAAATGAAGCTATCCTTTGAACCTTATCAGCAAAGTTCGACATAGACAGATTGAAAAAAACACTTTTTCATTTGATGGGTTTCATCCTTAGCTTTAACATTCCGATTGATCTAGCAGATTTTGGACCCATCCTGCCATCAAGAATCAAGAATCTTAATTGTGATTTGAAACTATCATGCAATTTTGTTGAGACACCAGGCACTGAATGCACACCTAAGAGACAGGCAGATACTAAAAAGCACATTCTGAGAGATCCTTCAAAAGTTTGAGGCACCCTCAGATGAAAAGCATGACATGTCCCACATTAAATACAGTATCAGTGGTTCAGGAATTGGTGCAGATAAGAGTGAGCACCTTTAGTACCAACTGAACATTATACTCAGCCTGTGCAAGAATCATTGCTAACTATCCTTTATGACCACTGAGTATCTGTCTTCTGATTGCCACTTTTAACATAATAATGCAGAAATTACAGTATAAAAAAAAAGCTGAGGAATATTTCTGACGTCTTTTTTTTAATCTAATGCGAAGAAGAATTTAAGCTGAACACAAAAGATGGCCCCTTCTACAAGCAAGGTTATGAATTAGCTAGTTAGAGGGTAAGGAGCTAATACATTACAGTATCAACCTGGTGAGAAATGTGTCAAAAATAAACATCTGTTAAATACTTCGTCTGGTGGTGGTCTTACCTATTACATAGTACTGTTCTCAATAATTCATCCCAACACTGTCCTGCTTTCATCTGCAGCAGTTCTAAGAGAAAAAGCTATTTTTGCTGCATTTTTCTCATGTTCTACTTATTCTTTCCATTTTTAGTCGTTCAGTTCTTTTGAAGCAGACACACCTAAAGAAATGTTGCCTTATTGGTGTTGTGTTTATCGTTCATGACTTAGGGATAATAAATGCCACATGAATTTATGAAGCACCACTCAGATTTTCTGTTAGCTTTGAAATTGAAGACAAAGTTAATACTTATTTTATTTTCTTGTTTAATTTCTGCAGAAGAAACACTTCATTTGTATTTAAACACGTATTTTGATCATCTAAGGTATTAAGTCTTTTTTTTCCCCTGGTTTTGTCTTCTCCAATGTAATGAAAAGCGTATGTTGCTCAGATCTTTCAACAATATTTAAGTGCTTATTTTCTTGTTTGTTTTTTCATTTTTTATTCTCCCTCTCTCTTTAGTCTCCCTCTCTCATACACACACACACTCATACATATATATATACAAATGCCTGCTACTCGCTTTCAGTGTGCATTAAAGTAATTTGATCTCTGCAATAGCACCTCAGCCCACATCACACATCACAAACCATCTCTGCTGCCTGCAGCTCCTCTTTGATGCTGCACCTCACAAAAAACTGACCATCTTTCAAAGATTCAGCCTTTTCCCTTCTGCTGTTTTTTATGAGCATTAAGCCACTTTTATGTTATACTGCATTGAGTTCGATTAGAACAGAAAAAAAATAGTAAAAATGCAGTCCAATCATATTTCTGTTCTACACACCTCTGTTTAAAGTGACTTCTTCTGCTTCCACTATGATTTTCTATACGAAACTTTAGATTCTTTAATACTTTATTGCCTTTTATTCTCTGGTTAGGACCCACACACTATCCTGATTATGTTTCAATGTCTTTTTCCATTACCTTTAAATGGTTTCTATGCTCACTTATAGGGATGTGCACAGATCGACACCAGGTGGTGCTAGAGTGCCTTCTCTTTTTTCCACTAGATAAAAAAGTGCCTCTCTGAAATAGTTTTTATAATAATTGTTTTTATGCCTGGTCCAAGGCATGGATTTCTCCACTCAAAGCCTATATTAACAGTGTCACATGATTGTAATTTTGCCCGACAGCATCCCTTCCCCCTCCCCTGTACATAAACATGGGATGTACCTCACCTTCTTTTCAAAGCGGTTAAATGGATACATGCAGGTGCAGCAGTCAACACCTCTTCTCTCCATCCGTTAGTCATTTTAAATCATTTTAAAAGATCAAACTCCCACTTACGACTAATATTTCTACCTTTTTAGATCATGTTCTTCCTATCTTTAGCTTATGAAATGACAGTTCTATTTTCAAATCTAAACCTGCTACTATTAAAGAACCATTTATTTTATTTGCATGGTTTCTGTAGGGTAGTATGTCATGCCCACTCACAGGCACTTAAATATGCCCAGATTATTCATGAAAATGTCATTTATCGCTTTGAACATGTTTAAAGGGATATTTATACAAGTGCTTGGTGTTTTAATTTTTCTCTAATCTCCTTTTCGCCAGGTCAGTGTGGAGGTGTTGCTTGAGTATCCCTTCTTTGTGTTTGGCCAAGGATGGTCATCATGTTGTCCAGACCGGACCACTCAGCTTCTGGAGCTGCCATGTACAAAGCTTTCTGTAGGTGATGTTTGTATTTCACTTACTCTCAAGAACATGAAGAATGGCTCTCTGAAGAAGACGCAATCTCCAGAACGAGGCAACAACGCTTCAGTCTCTCACTCCAGCCATGGGCACGCTAAAACCCCCAGAGCCATCTCAGAAGCACCCCAGAGCTGCAGTGTGGGAAATCCCAGGCACAGAGACCGCGAGAATGGGATCAGCCAGAAGGGAAGCGCTGAAAGCGGGAATGGGAGCGGAGAGGACAGCAGAGTGGAAAATGGAGATCTTACATTGGTGGAAAGAGCTCAGGTTGCTGGAAACACAGACATCAGCTCCAGTAGGCCGTCAGGAAGCAGGAAGAGGAGGTGGTCTGCACCTGAAGGTCGAAAAGTAGAAAAATCAGAGGAAGAGCCCCCTTTGACCTTGCCCAAACCTTCCTTCATTCCTCACGAGTTGAAAGTCAGCATTGAGGGAAGGTCAAATATTGGCAAGTGAAAAGAGAGCAAGACTGTTAAAACACTTGGGATTACAAAATAAACAACAAAAAAGGATTCTACAGAAAAAAGGAATGCCCACATTAATGTTTCATTTGTTCTGTTTTATGTGTTTTATTTTTTCTATCTTGAATACTGTACTGTAGAGGTAACCACCCTACGGCGTATCACCTTGCATATTATCACATGAGCAATCGGTGCCGTTTTTGATGATATTTCATGAGATGATGTATGCTGAGGGATTGGTGAAGAGTGAAAACTTTGTCATTAGTGGCTCTGTGGCGCACCGGCACCATGCTTGATGGCTCGTCTCAGCCACTGTAGGAAAATTTCAAACTGATCTGGATTCTCTTGGTTTTTTTGACAGCGATGTCATTCCCTACACCCTTTTAGCGACACAACGTGTACAAAAACACTTCAACCACCATCATTGGCTAAGTAAACAGTAAAACAACAGCTGATTTTAAATATGACGGATTTGTAGCTAAATCCTGAATGTAATCATTCAATTCTATTAGCATTTGGTACAATTTAACGCCATGTTTTATTTTTTTGGAACATGCAAACCAAGCAGGAGTCATCGAGCAGAGCCAGTGCGCCGCGCTGTAGAGAGGGAACAACACTTACTCTGCTTACTTTATTAACGGCAGAGTCTTTACTTTTATTTGTAGCATTTTCATCTTGACGTTTTTAATTACTTTAACCTCTCATCTTTTATCTCACCAGATAGTTGCTTTAAATGATTGTCAAAAAAAAAAACTAAATTAGGGGTCATTTATTCCTCGATTGAACCCTAGTCAGGTCATTGTTGGTGTATAAATGTGAGACACCCTAACCTGATACATGCAAGTGCAAAATACACTGTTTTGGTGAGCATTGCTTTAAGAAAAGATGATTGTGTACAATCCTAATTGTATTTGCTAAGATGCTCTGTATTTTTGTCTGTCTTAGAAGAGATGCGTGAGTGGAACAAAGAGAATTTAGCATGCTAGCTCTGAGAGGGTCAGGATGTTTCACATCGATTTAAACACCTGTCACACTCACCCAACAGACTTTAGTTGTATCTTTATTCACACAGTACTGTATGTTTTTAGGTATATTTTTTTTATTATCATTTGGAGAAAAATAGAAAGTAGCAGCAGCACTTTGGGGAAGAGTGGCGTTTGGAAAAGTGACAGGGAGCAGATGTGCCATGGAATTACAAAGCAGTGGATAAATGTGACGGGTTTGGAAGAAATGCTAGGTCAGACATGGATTAGGAGTTGTGTTGGTGGAATTAATTACAAAAGTAGTCATTCACAGTGCTTTGAAAAAGTTTTTTTTACATTTTGTTTCTTCACAATCACGGTCTTCAATATATTTTAATGGGATTTTATTCGCTGGACCAACACCTAGTTCTGCTTTCTCACTTTATGTATGTAGCAACTTCTTTTACCTCTTTGCTGTTTTCCCTACATGCCATTTTTTAAAAGCAGTAAAAATTATCCAAATTTAAGTTAGTAGCTGGTTAACATCTGTTTATTTTAAGCAACACAAAAATGTGTGGAATAAAAATGCACACCACTTTGCAGTCATGCTTATATGTGTTGGTCTATGACATAAATCAAAGTGTGTGGCTAGAATGTGACAAAATGTGAGAGAAAAAAAACTTCCAGTTCTTTTTCAAGGCACTGTACACAATCAAAATATTAGACAAGTATTAGAATGGGATTCCATAGTTTGGGCCGTGGGATAAAGGTGAATGGAGGGAAACAACTTCCCAGAGAAACTCCCACCACATCATCTTGAAGGTCATCATGTATTTGTAACATAATGTGCGTGTATGCTTCTGGTCTGTGTGTGTCCATACATCCAAACACACACAAAATGACATACAGACCATTGGTAAAATCAGTGACCTTTGAAATGTACTGTATTTATTAATACACTTTTAGTTCCGAGCAGGTGGAAGCCTATTTGGTGCACGATTGGTCCTTCTGCAGAGACACCGGTGGACTGATGTTGGACTGGTGCACACTGCTAGCAGTAATGTCACACTGAAAGTGCTTTGGTGGGTGTTTTTGTATGCATGAGAAGTCAGGAGTATGTGTGTTTGTTTGTGTATAGTGCATAGGAAAGAGATAATTATTCGATATATATTTAGGAAATGCTTAATGTCCAGTGTTTCTACTTGGAGTCTTTACTTACGAGAATCTTGCAATTTGCACATCAGGAGAGAGAACGATGGAGAGATGATATTGCAGCGGCCCCTTCCTGAAACAAACTAGACCACATAAAAGACACTGGAGGAAACCAGGGTTGTTGTTTTTTTCTATTCTACAACCGGCACTTTTAGAGCAAATGCTTCTACATCAGCTCATTTCATGTCAAATTACATTAAGTTATTCAAACACAGAGCAGAATTTAGATGTGCCTGCCTACTGAACTTATTCGAATATGAATAATTTCTAGTGCTTTTTAAGGAGACTCTTTGCCTTCAGTTGAGGCCGCAGTGACTGAGATGGAACGACTCTTAACAGCTAAGAGCCATTATCACTAAAATATGGAGGTTACCTTAGCACCTGTCCTAAAAATTGCCAAGTTTTTAAAACAGTCATGTCAAAGGTTAAACCAGCTCAATCACCCTATGCTATGGAGCAGGAGGGTCCCCAATGATTTGACTATACTAAACCTTGTTCCCTGTCACTACGGGTGTAGCTGATTCATACAGTATCTCCTCCATCACTGTTTGCTTATCAGAAATTAATGAAAGTAGAATGACCTTGTGCTACTGTAAGGCTACAACCTCATCCTGCCCAGACTGGACAAATATTACTTAAAATGATTTATTTTGATGCCCAATGCAGTGCAGTTTTTATGCACATGGCATAATTGTCGGTATCAATACAAAACCATGCAGGTATGTAATTGGTTGCCTATAGAATAAAACACACAATTACTTCCAAATTATTCATTAGTTGCTGAGACCCCAAATGAAGACTCCAGTTAAAATGTTATTGTCATCCTAGCAAAAAAACACCTCATCCCCTTTAAAAGTTGATAAATTCCTGCATTGCAAGGTCGAAACTGATGGTTGAGGTGCAGATACCTCTCATATTTATTGCTATAAAATGTCTCTAAGTTGTTTGGAAAGATTTACTGTAGATGTGGTATCCATATACAGCTAAACACAAGGGGAAAAAACTGGCAAGTGCTAAGAACACATTAGTCCCGTGCTCTAATTTGGTTTTATTCTTCTAGATTTACTGCTGTCCAGGGATATTCAAAAACCATAGGTTAATCTTCATCTGTCTTGGTGGAGACCAGAGCATATTTCACTTCAAGGTTAACATGATTTGGATGAATCCTTCTGCAAGCACACCTGTTGAGCATAGTTGCTTCTGGTCAGCTGTTGTTTTTAAGCTTTTATAGCCCATTTCCAAGTCATGGCTTTTTGAAATGCATCCCACAGGTTAAAGATCGTAACTAATCAAAGGAGCAATGATTTTCCATGTGGTGAGTGTTATTTGGGTTAATGGCAGGATGGATGTGTTTTCCGATGCGTGGATCAGTCAACGACAGAAGTTGGTAAAGGGGAGTTGAAGAGAAGATTGAGATTTGAAAATGCTTTATTTTTTATAATAAAACAGGGTTTTCAGATCAAAATCACCATAGTAGTGCTCTTTTATTTCTATTCTCTCCTATCAAATACTTTTCAAAAGAAGCAGAAAGACAAATGTGTCCTTGAGTGAATGTTTTTTGTAAAAATTGTTTTCTGTTTTGTCTAACCCCTCCTACCGACTAAAGATTCAGGAGAGCCTCAACATAAAGACAAACTTAATTCTGCTCCCAATATTCAAACCTCGATATTCAAACAGGTAAATACAAAAAAAAATAAAAATAAAATAAACGTACACCAAAGCCTAATTATCCTGCTGTTGGTTGGTTTTAAAAAAGCAATAGAAAAACAATATTGAGGCCCTCCTTTTACATGACTGGAACTAGTTCTGCAATAATCAGTCATTAAGAATATTCCTCCAGCATTACAATCAAAACAAATGTCTTTTTTATTGTGAAAGTCATGATAATATAAATACAAGTTAGTTTAAATACCCTATTCCACCTCACCATGAATTCTAGTTTAATATCCTAAAATGTCCGATTTAATACCAGTCAATAGTTTTCAGGGAAAACTCATATATGCAGTAATTGAATCCAACCCCCAAAACCTCTTCTTTTTCGTACTGGTCAGTAATTAACGCTGATGCTAAAGCTTAAGGTTAGCATGTGTCACATGCCCCTGAAGCACCTAGTGCTTTGTGTCTGCCTAGCTCTGCCTCGTTGCCACGGCTACATAGTGACCTCTTAACTTTGTATCAGGTACCCAATCACAGCCAGCCAACCTCCCAAGCACCTGTCTTGAAGCAAAGCAATCGTTTAACCGCATGACAACCGTTAGCTACCTTTCAGTGTGATTCTGTAAGTATTTGTGAATGGCAGCCATTAATGAGGATTTCTTGAAAAGTGGTTCTCTGAAGAGTGTTTAAGCAGTCGGTGTCTTAACTGCAGCTGTAAAGCCTCGAATAAACTAAATTTAAGAAAGATTTTGAAATGAGCTCATGGCTAAACAGAGTGATTCCCGCTGATTATTATAAACAGATTAGTCATAATCTCTTTTACATAGCCGTTTCTTGGGTTGTCACAGTGATCACATGTTGGTCTGAGGTTCAGTACTAAAAATGCTTCTTTATAAAAACATACAAGTTGTTCAGTGTAACTGGTTTTAACACTGCATAGTTAACCTTTTCTTGTAGGGTGCACTTAAAATCTTTTAAGTTGAACATTATGAGCTGCTGACCAAAGATTAATGTGCTTTTTTGTATAAATAACAAATATAACAGACTAGTAAAGGTTTATAGGATATGGTTTACATGAATCACTCTTTTTAGCCCTGTGCTGTAAACTGTACTTCACCAATATATTTTAATTATAAAGCTGCTATCATTATCTTAAAGTCATTTTGCACTCTGGTCTAAATATGCACCTCTTTGATGATGTCCCTTTTTAATCTTTTAAATAATCTTAGAAGAACTGCTTTGATGCACTTTTACTTTGAATAGTACCGATGTTTTCCTGACCGAATAATACCAATTGTGTCAGAATAGCCGATCTTAGCTTTGTGATATCACTGTCCATTTCCCCTTATAATTAAGGAACCGGTGTGAATTGGTGAATAAGATTTCAGGACTCCGTTAAAGCCCCCAAACTGTCAGATAATTATTAGTTAAATTAATCATGAAGTAGGACATTCCTTTATTTTTAATTTTAGTTAATTCCAGCATCCAGAGGTAAATGAACCTTCATCAGTGCAGATAGAGAGTTTGCATAGTGCTGCATTTGATGAAGTTTGATGATGTTTTTTATTGTTTATCGGATCATTGCAGCCATCTTTTTATTATTATTATATCTGGTAGCATAGCTTAACTCATGTACAGATTATGCCTTATAGTGTTAAATGTATAGAAAGTGTGATGCATGTGTTATTTGCCAAATGCAGCATGTCAGCCTTTGGCGGTGAAACAGAAGGAAGGTAGTGTTGTCACAACCCTATTGATAAGGCCTTTAATTGTTGTTGGGTAACTAAAAAATAGGACTGCAGCTCAGTTATTAAAAAATAATAATTTCTTTGGGGCTGGATTTGATTTATTTTAATGCTCAATGATTGTCTGAAAAGATCGATCAAACCCTTTTAATTTTTTGGTATTAAACTCTTTAAAAAATTACATTATAGGTATAAAAGTTTGGATGCATGTCAAACGTCTAATTAAATACTACAGGTAAGACACTGGCTGCTTCTATCCACCTTACAGAACCTCACTTCAACAAATCTTAGCTTTCCCTTTATGTTTATTTTTCCCTTTTCATTTTTTGTCAATTCTTAGTACAAGGGAGTTTGACATGGAGCTGAGTTGTGAATGTTAATCGAGCAAGTTGCAAAGTTTTTGTTTTCCTAATATAAAATTGATTCCAAGTTTATCTGTTTTTAGTCCACTTTAAATGTACTCTAAATGTGCAATATTTACATTTTGTTTTCCCCTCTTTAACTGTGCCAAGTTTATGTAGTGCAGTTTGACTCCATGCTCTTGGTTTTTAATGTCTGTCCCTTCTGCAAGACAATGATGAGGAGGCTTTTTTTTCAGTCAAGAAACAAGTCCAACATCTTTTAAGGGTTTTCAGTTACTCTTTTCCCCTTAACTTTGTGGCCTTCCTCTTCTTTTGAATAAGTCTTCATCATGCGTCCTCTACGTAGTTTAAACAAATGTGTGAGTGAGTGTGTGCGTGTGTTCTTTAACTTTCTGTTAGATCATAAACCCTAAAAATCACTGTTTCATGGGGAGATCTACAGATAAAAAAACAACCTCATTGATTGTGGGGACCACTTTTTTTGTAAAAAGCTGAAAAAAGATACCTTAAAAAAAAGGAAAAAAAAAACATCAACAAAGCAACAGAGATGTATGTGTAAGTAGATGTACAAAGAAAAAAAACTTGATAATGTTTCAGCACTTTCTAATCCTGGGATGGGCTCAGTCTAACCCCTCTGTGTTCGACCGCTGTCCATCCCAGCGAAAACATTCATTCAAAACACGCGAAGAATGGTAATGAGAGAAGGAGGGTGATTAGTGATGGAAAAAGAGAGATAGCTCAAGTTTTTTGCACATCGGCCTTTCTTTTGCCGTAACCTTTTGTCTGTCTCATTCTCACTTGGTGCCCGGCACGTTCCTGGGTCCAACGGGCCGAGGCCATAAGTGATTCTCTGGCTTACTTTTCATTAGGAAAATATATATATATATATATATATATATAAATATATATATAAATAGATAGATAGATAGACAGAGAGATATTCTGTGTGAGGAACTGAAGTTTTTACCCTGCCCACAGCATCCAAGCAGTGTCATTATTTTTGCTTTCATTATGCTCCCATATTTCTGACATCTAATTTGGCAGAGGTGTTTGACAGCTCGGTTTTGGTCGTTCGGTATGAAAGCGCTGTGTTCAAATCTTTGCTTTGTTTGCATTATCTTTTGGTGCAGGAGCTTTTTTGTTTCATTTCTGGTCTCCTCGTAGCACTCAGTATAATGTCAGGGGACTTAAAAGCTAAATAGAGAATGTTTCATTGTTTATTCTTATGACAAGCTTCCTCAGTCGAGGAACACTGCTTATGTCTTTTTTTTAATTGGCCTCTTGCACAACTTGACAAACAAAATGAATGTTGGTGTGTGAGCTTTTTTTTTTTTTTAATTAGAAAAAAGGCACGCATGCTTCATTGTTTCTTGATGTTTGTATCTTCATTTTGCAAGAAAAAAATGTTTTTGGCACTTTTTTGTGTTTTAAAGTCTAAGTTTTGAAAAGTGAATAGAACTTTATCAGGATTCCTCTTTTTCCTTGTTATTTGTGTTCTCTTTTTTTGTATGTCCTTAGCGCTGGATAACCAACTCAGGCAGAAAGATTAAAAAAAAGTGTAAAGGCTCACTTAATAGTTAAGTTTCACCCCCAATCAATTTACACAGTGGGCTCTTAAATGTATGTACATTTATATCACATAGAATTTGATATTTCAATTGATTTTTGATGATTTAAAATAATGTAACAGAAATTGAACTATAAATTATTACTCTGATATTCTGTGTCATATGCTGGAGATGCCTTGGATCCCTCTTCAGTGTACTAAGCATCTCTGCCTGGTGACAAACTTTTCAAACTGTTTGCCTCTGACCTCGCCCGCTGCCATAGAGGGAATGGAGGTCATCTGTCTGCGGATTCCGAACACTCAGCTCTGAGGTTCACCACCAGACTGTATGGGGATCTCTTCGCTAACCTGCTACAAGTACTAAATTGAACCTTTATTCAAGTCAACGAGATCAGGGCAGAGACTCCTACATTAGTGCGGTCTGTCACAAACGGTCTGTTCTTCGATGGACCGCCGAACATCCCAGCCAACTTGTTTGTACAATATTGTAGTCACTCAAGTCTCTGCGTGTCACCACCTTTTATCCTCTACAGCAAATGGAGAAGAAAGCCCTGTTGGTGTATGTATTTGACATCTGTATAAATGCACCTCTTTGAAAAGGAAAATGAAACCTTGACATATCTGGACTAAACTGAAAACCTGTGTCTTGATTTAAAGCAAACACACCAATGGTCAGAACATTGCACTTATATTAACACAGGAGTAATACGGTAATTTCCTTGCGATTGGCTCCCTCTAGTGTTTCATAGATGGCATCACACGTGTCTATTTTTTTGAGAAAATGATCTGTTTACGTTTGATATTCATGGAATCAGAGGGAGATCTGATGCTCATTTTTTTCCTTAGCAATGCAACACATGCGGGCACAGTGCAAAGCCCAGAGATTAATCTACAGGTGAATTTCAGAAAATAACAAAAACATTTATTTACTCTAGTATTTTAATTCATAAAGTTAAACTTGTGTGATATGCAGAGAGGAACTTTTTTAAATGTGCTCCTGATAATTTTAATATTTAACTCCAAAGTGAGGCAATTTTAAAATTAAAAACAAGGTTTTCAACTAGAAATTACTTTTTGGTGATCTGTAAAATAATTGTGTTTGCATATTTCATAGAAGTGTACGGTCGTTTACATTTAAGAGACCATAGTTGTCTGTCAGCAGTGATTTTCAGCATAAAATACCTAAATCAGCAAACAGGACAGTTTAGGCTGTCTGAAAAATGTTGTTTTTCAGTTTTAGTCTGCAGAACCTCTTTGGTTCTGTGATGGGTTCTTATATATTTTAGAACAGTACTAAATCACTAAACATGTCCTTAAAATAACATAATAAAGTAATATGGGGAAAAGAACAGCATGACTGGTTGAACAGTCTGGTTGAATTTTAATTTTTCATTCTATAATGTTTTTTTGTTTTTGTTTTTTTTTCAGGTTGCTACCTGAACAGTGTCCCTGAGACAGCGAGAAATTAGCTGCCTCTCACTCCAATATTCCCTCATTGCATCAAAGCTTAAGACAGTTATGGTAAGGACTGTTTATATGTGGCAGATAATCAAATATTTTACACACATACTGTACCAGAGCCATAGATGGGTTTGGTGGGATCCTGGGAACAATATGACCCCCACCACCACAGTGTCCATTGGTACAAAATAACACATTTTGACTCAGAGTAGCTAATCTAAAGATTGTGATGTCATTTTTTTGGGAGGGACTCAGGAGACAGACTAACCTGTATTTTTTAAGCTGAGATCATTTTGAGAGGATTTTCTTGCTTCGTTGTTTTTTTAAGTCTTCTTGGTGCTGTCTGTTCTCCAGGAGTCAGTAACAAAGTTTTGAGATGTGACTTTTTTTATTTTAAATGTTTTCCTTCTTAATTTTATGTTTTCGTATCAGAGAAAATCAATAGAAACTACAGTCTTTAGTTTCTTTATTGGCTAAGTTGAGAAAATCATATCTTTTCCTCTTAAATGCTTTATTCTCTGTTCTATCACCTGAATTCCTAATAAAACACACACTGACATTTGTGTCGGTAATGGGACGAGATCTGGATTAACTTAGGTGTAAGGACACGTCTGCATTCCCCCTTTCAACATTGATTCATAATAAACACCAGAACAATTTAACAGAGGTATCTGCATAGAGTTTATTGGCACACGATTTGTCCAAAGATAATTGGGGGTTTGAATTTCTGGGTCTCGCTGTTTGATTGACTTCTTCTCAGAGTTGTATAATCCAGGTCCAGAAAGTAAAAACCCTGCCTTGTTTTCCTTCATCCTGTTCACTTCACCAGGTGATTAGACCCTCAGGTGATTAGTCTGCATTGTGGAGCTGGAAATGGAAATGGTTGGAACTGATTTCTGTACAGGCCTTTTACTTTCTGTACCTGGATTATACAACTCTGCGTTCTTCTTAAGAAATTAAAACCAAGAAATCCCCCAAAAGGTCTAACCTCTTTTTGATGAGTTCATTTTCCATAACCTGAAACTAAAACAGTTGAAGTTTGAGTAGTTAGTGACATGGTGTGAGTGCAGAGAGATTGAATAAAGAAGAAATTCACGCTCAGTCACTAATTCTGCTAAACCAGGATGCTTTTATCCGACAGGTTCTCTTTGGTGTGTCATATTTGCACATTCCTGTATTACATGCCTAATGATATAAGAAAAAGTGTTAGTAAGTATTGCTGTTTTTAGATTGAGAAGAATAATGCATGTGCATAAAACCCGCAGTGGTTTGAACAACAGCACACTGATCCAAAGATGATGGGGTTTCAGTCTGACACTGCACAGACATGCACAATGATTTCAGTTCTATAGTTGTTTAGGAAGGAGTTTCCTTTCCCTAAGTGAACATTTGGCTGGATTGTTGCGTTACTCGGATGAAGGTGGTTCTCCGGCTCAGCTCCTTTAGTTTGGCTGCTCCTACGTAGGTACATGTGGAGCGGAGGCCCCCTAAGACGTCACGGACTGTGTTTTCTACATCCCCTCTGTAAGGAACCTCCACCGTTCGCCCCTCAGATGCCCTGAAAGCAAAGAAAGAAGAGAATGCAGAAGCAACCGTATGCTGTCAGCAGAAGTGGGTTTACTCAGTTACATTTACTTGAGTAACTTTTAGGAGTAGTTACACTTTACAGTAATATTCACATTAGAGTATCTCTACTCTTGCTTGAATAAAATGTCTGGTTTCTCTATCCACCCTGAATAACTGGAGCTTTTCAGACACATAATAAACAGCAGATGTTGTAGCTTATGGTCATTTACATTTTCCTGACATGCCTCACATGCTATGGTAGATAAATATGTATACATACTGATGTTTTTTAAGGTTATGTTGGAAAACTTGGCTTTGAAATGTGTTTTTTCATTAAATTGAATTTTGTGCTTTGAAATATGAATTAGTACATAGTTTTTCTTTCTAATAGCATCATTTTAAACATTAAATCAAATGTTAAGAGCAGTTACTCGGAGCTTGAGTAGCTACTTTACCAAGTATTTTTTTTACTCTTACTCAAGTAATTTATTTGATGATAATGTTCTACTTTTACTTGATTAAAAAAATGTTAAAGTGCTACTTTTATTAAGTCTATTTTTTGACTGCTCTGCTCACCTCTGGATGTCAACATCACAAAACATGAGTCAGTGCTCAAACAAATATTTCTGATTTTGAGTATTTTTTATTTCACATTTGCAGAAATAATTATTTTGGATCCTGCAAAAAATATCTATACTTTGCATGTCATAGTTCTGTTTGTTCAGAGTTGTTTCCAAATCTTTGAACAAAGCAAGAACTGAAATTAATGAACCTTTTTTTCTTTGAAGGACAATATTATTACATGGGTGTCATTTTTTTGCTACATAATTTAAGTGAGAGTTATTTCAAATGTAATATATCACAGTGACTTATATATCCCCAAGGCAGGTTTACTGCTCTAAACATCATGAAGTCATGATTCCTGTCCCTCACCTGTACTCTGCTACTCCACCCACATATTTCTTCATGGCTGTATCGGAGCTCATTCCATAGAAGAGTTTGTACTTCTTGCCATTCTTTTCAATGACCTCCCCTGTGCACTGGTCGTGACCCGCCAACATTCCCCCCATCATGACAAAGTCAGCTCCGGCGCCTGAGGAATAGAGGTAAAACCAGGACGTGGTTTTTAGTGCAGAAAAGGATAAAGACCAAAAAACCGAAGCATGTTTACTCACCAAAGGCCTTTGCTACATCTCCTGGACAACTGCACCCCCCATCCTAAACAATCAATAGTTCATTAATAAATCTGTTTAATGGAACAGAAAGTCATTTTTCTGTTTTTGTAGACTAATGCTGCCCTCTACTGTCTGCAGGTGATATCGTTGTGATCCGAATAGGAGGCTTTTGCTCTACTTGGGTGAGAATTTTATAAGACATTTTAACATGCAAAGCAGAATGCATCTCCTATTCCTCTCTTGACACAATTTTTCACAACTTGAATTTAAACTATGCTTAGAAAAGTTTACAATTACCCAATGGCGAGTAAGTTTCTAATCTTTGAAAATGGAACCTGAGCTACAAAAATTGAAATTTAAGTGAGATAACTTTTCTTAAAATAAGTGATTTTTTCTTGAATTGAGCAGGTAAGTGAGACTCTGCCAAAGAAAAGGAATATTTACGTTTAGAATAAGAAAACTGCAATCTCTTATTTCAGGTGCCTAATATTTAATTATTTTATTTTAAGGGTAAAAATACTTATTCCCTTGGCAGACCATCGTATTTAACAATTTAAATTAAGGGTAAATACACTTATTTAAAGAATTTTTACCAATTTTCAGATTTTTTTTTTTTTTTTTTTTTTTTGCTGTGTGCAAAATAAGATGGATAGATACGTAGATGGATAGAAATATGTTTTCATCTCCCCTGTTTTTACAGACCAGGAAGCAAATTTATGTGACTAAGCAAACACATATTAATAATAAAAGAAATATCTCCTAAAATAAAGCCTAAATCCAGCAATGTCTGAGTTGTTTTATAACAGTATTTATTGAGATTATTTACATGAACTTTTATTGAAGGTATGTAGTTTCATGCAGTTCCAGTCTGCTTTTAATCTCCACCTCAGTTTAACTGACTGTCAGTCTTTCCAAAGTTAAACATGCAGGTAAAAAAAAATAAATAAATAATATGTGCTCTCACAGAGATAATGTGTCCTTTGAGTCCATGGGCTGAGTCTGCACATTCTATGACTGCACTCAGCTGGGGATAACCCACTCCTGTCTTGATCCTTGTTGTGCACACAGAACCTGAAAAATACATAAATCCTGCATCAGAGGATGGAGGGTGCTCATCATATCCTGCTGTCTACATCTGATGCTTTAAGCTACTGTTTTAACTAATTAGTGTTTTGTTTTATATTTATTTCCAACATCTGTCTTCTTATGCCCTTTGTGCATAAGCAGAAACTTACTACATGTGTTGCATTTTCTTATAAAATCCTGTACCTTCAAATGACTGTATCCACCCACCTGGTCCAATACCCACTTTAATTATATCAGCACCAGAGAGAATGAGCTCCTCCACCATCTCCCCTGTCACCACGTTTCCAGCCTGCAGCATAAACAGCAACAAGCACTGTTAGACTGACCATATTATGTGAGAAGGTGGACAGACTGCCAGCCGATTTCTTACCATGATGGTGTGTTTTGGGAACTTTTCTCTCACTTTCTTGACAAACTCCACAAAGTATTCAGAGTAGCCGTTAGCCACATCGAGACAGATGTACTTGAGAGCAGGGACGGCCTGCAGGATGGCGCACAGCTTCTCCAGATCTGCATTACTACTTCCTGAGCTGGCAGCTACATGCTTTGTGGATAAAAAACAGGAATTTACATGGTAGATCAGTACAAAACTGTGCAGGAGAGGAACAAATATACATGGCTTTTAATTATAATACAACTTAACATCTGATTTGAGTCAGTATTTTTTAGAAAATTGTCTAGATATATTTAACTGAATATTTTGGGGGTATGTCTCCAACTTTGCACAGAGACTAGAATCGTTGTCTTTTCTTTATATCAAAACAGAACAAGCCCAGTCCTATTGGATCCATCATATTTTAAATCTCTCTATAGATTCTCAGAATAATTTGGGTCTTGACTTTGACTTTTAGCCAATAAAAAAGGTGGAGTTTCTCCAGTAAAGGTTAGATAAAATGTCTGAGTTATAGTTGACCAATTTTCTGACCAGAGTGACTTAGCCCTTATATAAAAATTTTTTTCCCAACTTTATTCCTGACTAACCTGCTGTTTTTCTAGGTGTTTCTTTACTTTCTTTTTAAGAAACATCAGAATCCAAATCATTTTCCATGAAACACCTGCAGTGCTTAGTATTGTTCGATGGTAAGAAAAAATAATGTATTAAAGTTTGTGTGTGGAACATTTGGAAAGTTTTGAGTGACAGGACTTTTCAGTAAGAAGCTGTAAGAATGTGTGTGATCATACTTCTCTTATTGTAAAAGAACAGCTGTGATGTTACCTCTAAGCATTCTGGGTGGTCAGCAGCAAAACCTTTCCAGTCTTCTACAGAGTAGTGTTTATGGATGGCTGTGAACAGGGTGTGCTATAGACAGGAAGAGACCAGAAAGACTCAAATTGAGGTAGGAGCTAGTAATACAAAAGATTGACGCGTTTCAGCTGAACAACTCAGTGCAACCTGAGGAACAACTCACTTTACTTAGAACCTTTGCCATCTCAAAGGTTCCTGTTGTGTCCATGTTAGCTGCAATGATGGGGATACCGGTGTAGGTCTGCTTGGAGTTGCGGAATGTAAAGGTCCGTTGAAGATCCACCTAAAGTTAAAGGAGAGATTCATTTTTTTCAAAAAAATTGAACGAAACATTTGCAGACTCCTTCAGAACCTTAAAGGTTTATAAAGTTCCTCGTCTGCTTGGCTGTAATGTCATTTTACTGAATCACTTAGATTTACCGCTTGGCTTCTAAATGCTGCTACCTACAATGTGTAATAGAAAAGCTCAGTTTAACTACTTTTTCATAGACTATAGTCTTTAACAATATTTGAAAAAGGACTTTACAATCTGTTATTATCTCTTATTGCCTTTCAGAGGTAGGACATTTATTACATAAAACTACTCCAGCTATAGGAACTAACTTACTGTGCTTCCTCACTGCCAAAGTAAAAGTGAGTAATACCTCATCCTGGTTCTGTGCTTCCAGTGCAGCTTATGCTCCACTAACCTGGAATAAATTCCCCTGATTGCTTTAAATTGATATTATTTGTTTAAAGCGTCCTTTGACTTTGTTATCTAAATATTATTAGTTCAGTTTTCAGATGTACTTTCCTAATCTTTTTAAACATCCATTTTTTATAAAGACTTCTTATCGTAATAATTCACTTTTATTCTCTTTAAGTATTTAAGATGCTTTTAAGCCATTACAATATACTTTTTTCTGATTTACAGCACTTTGAATCTTCTTGCCATTGAAATATAATAGATAGATAAACTTGCCCTGCCTGTCAGTGTATAATGGATCTGGTTTATCTGGTTTTATGTTGACAAAAGAAAAGAGTCCAGATCCTTTATTTATTTTTTCTGTGCTTCAGAGGAGCCTGATATTTTTTTTATTGTCTTGATCAATTGATGTTCGGGAATTTTGTTTGCTCTTGATTTCATTTCCCACCCAATTATTCTCTCTGGTCATTTTATGCAGCATGTTAATTAGAAAAAAAGACAGGTGACCAACATACGACTGAAAATTAGTAACATGCCTCAAACTTCTACTGGAATCAACCACCATCAGAAAAACAAAAAAACTATCAAAGACCTTAGAAATGCTCATTATGCTTCTTGCAGGCTGCTATAAATGAAATACATTAAGTTGTTTGACAAGTTATCATTGCAACAATGGTTAATCTCTTGAATTTAGAAATATTATTTTCACCTAAATCGTCCTTCTATTAAATTCCTCATCAATAGATCCACTGATGCATAAATTTATAATCAACTTGTGAATTTGCAGGAAATGAATCAGGTCATTTTGATTTCAAAGCCAATAAATATATATTTTTTGTAGGTTTATCACAAATTATGTTAAACTGTTTGACGTTAAGCTAAAAGCCCATCTTCTAGAATCTACGACTCCATGTGTTCTTTTCCAGATGTTGCTGCTTGGCCAGACACCGTTCTTTCACAATGAAATGCCTTATTTGTTGGGTGACAATACTTACATTAAGTTGTTTTGGTGACGGTGGAGAGCGCTACCTAACACGTCAATCCCTCATGTTACACTGATAAAGAAAAGCTTTACCATTAGGATGAAAAAAACAAGTAAAGTAGAGAGATACCACAGATCAATTTCTTTAATGTCACAGACAGCATATTCCCTCACTTCAGAGCCCAGTAGTTTACTCTTTCCTTCATCTTGTCCTCCATGTTTTTGTTACAGTACACTCATATCTGTTTGTCATACGGAATGTGCTCTGGTCTCATCTGTAACACGTGCGCAGTCCTATTTATAAACAGCATTTCTGAGAAGCGTCCTGTGCTTCATGTTGCTCCCCACCTCTCAGATGCCACCTCTGTCTAATGACACCGACCCAGTCGGAGCAGCTTCGGCCAGATCTGTTGATGCATCACCAGCTGAGGGTTAAACAACAGGAACAGGATGTTCCACCACAATAGAGGCTTGAATGCAAAATAAGTTTATCCAGTTTTAAAATATAAATATCCGATCAAAATGATTCGTTTCTATTTCACTAATTTGATTATTCTGGTTGAGTGTTATTTTGTTGTATGTATCTTCCCTTTAAAATGCTAACCTTGTTTACTGTCACCTTTAAGAAGGTCACCTCCATACTTCATGGTCCTATTTATAGAGGAAAATAAATTCACACTTTATAGCTGACAAATGGGACAAATCAAATCTGAATTAAAGAATATTAGTGTGGAAATGAATGAGCTCAGTTCCTCTTATAGCTTTTTAGGATTATTGATAAAGGTCATTGCTGTTCTTACCAAAAACAAAACTGTTGTATTATTTCACTTCAGTGACGATGTAATAATTAGACAGTCCTTCATTTCTGACTGCTCAACAGGATTCTGGTGTGTCATCCAGCATAGAGGCCTGTAGCACTGAGCTGAACAAATCTCCTGAGAAAGCTGCTCTACATCATCTGTCTGCCTGTAACTAAGAGCACCAACCTCTGAGCGGCTCTTCAGGCTGCTCCTTTTGGGTCTGAACAGGACATCCTTGAAGTCCAGCTTGAGGTCTGCGTCCACTCGAGGCATCCTGGATGCCCAGAACACGGATGTTGAGGCTCTCCTGAGGAAGACTGCAGCAGCTGTGGTGGTCACCAGTGCTGAACTCCAACCACCAAACCCGAACCTGCAGGCGGCCAGCGTATTTAAAGCAGAGGGGGACCCAGCCCAGTTCTAGCCCCCATGGCTTTATTTGGGCCTGGGCTCTCTCCCTCCCTCTTTCTCTGTTTTTCCATCCTCTCCTCCAGCCTTGCACCAACACCCCTCACCCCCTCCACCCAGCCTCTCCTTCAGCAGAGTGGCAGGAGCAGCGGTTCCACAGCCCCGCTGTCCCATCCACCGACGCAGTCTCAGACACACTCAAACTCTCTCTGGCACACATAGAGAGAGGAACACCGCAGTGGCTTTGCTACTGCAGTGCTGAGAGCACACCTGCTGTCCATCTGGGGCATTGCTTCAAAGAGAGAATCAGAGATTGATGATAACTGAAGGACTACTAGAACAAATGATTTTCCTCATGGGCAGAACGGTGACCAACAAATATCTAGTAGATCTATATCTAAAATTGTAATGTTGTAAAATAAAATTTCCTGATAAATTAAGGTATGATCTTGTGCTTTAAAAATTACGTTGACAAGATTTGTTTTAAAGCAGTTTGTGAACATTTAATTACACATGAAAAGAAAAAGTCTGGATGAACAATTCTGCATGCTTGATGTCCCAAATCTTTGAAACTGTCTTTACACGTCAAGCCTGTTAGATACTTGCAAACCTTAAGAGTCCCCAGATAGTCTGCAAATAGGACATGTTCTGATTTTTTCATTGCAAATATCCGCTCTCATCTTAAAGCTTCATATTATAAATGTTTAAGATCCATTTATTGTAAATACCATGACCTTAACAATAAAGGATCAAAAATGTCTGTCAAGGCTAAAAAAAGATCTCATATGAATCTCATAAAGTTTATCTGCTTTCCAGGGATTACTTGTCGGTATTCAACTTGATGTGACGTTCCCCAAGGCTCCATCCTGGGGCCTCTCCTATTCAGTATCTACATGCTCCCCTTAGCTCAGATTGTAGCAGACAACATCAGTTACCATGATTATGCAGATGACACACAGCTTTACATCACAATATCACCAGGTGACTATGAACCCATTAGAGCGTTGGCTAGATACTTAGAACAGATCAATATGTGGATACGCCATCATGTTCTAAAGCTGAATAAAAATAAAACAGAGATAACAGGACAGATTCAGAGTTTGACCAAAGCTTCAGCCACTAGAAACCACGGATTATGGCTGAAATCTTGGAGTCATGATGGACTCAGACCTGAACCTTCAGAGGCACATAAAGCTCGTTACTAAGTCAGTAATTTATCACCTGAAGAACATTTCCCAAATTAAAGGACTAATTCCCAAGCAAAAGCTCGAAAAACTCATTCATGCATGTATCTTTATTAGAATTGCTTACTGCAACAGTGTCTTCATAGGTTTACTTAAAAAGTCTATTAGACACAGCTGATCCAAAACACTGCTGCCTGTGTTCTCACCGTAGCTAAAAAAGTAGAGCACATCAGCCCGGTTCCGAGCTCCTTCCACTAGCTCCCTGTAGCTCAGAGAATAGACTTTAAAATCCTTCTGTTAGTCTATATATCACTGAATGGATCAGAACCTCAATACATAAAGATTTGTTGTCGGTGTATCAATCTCTCAGACCACTCAGGTCTTCTAGTTCAAGCCTACTATGTACAACCAGAACCAAACAAGGAGAAGCAGCATTCAGTTCCTGTGCTCCACTTCTCCGGAACAAACTCCCAGAAGACTTTAAAACTGCTGAAAGCCTGAGTTCTTTCAAGTCAACGATAAAAACTTGTTTAGAGCTGCCTTTGATTATTAAAGTAAACTGTTGACTGAGGGCTGTACGGTGCCACAGTGGTTAGCGCTGTTGCATGCGTGGGTTCTCTCCGGGTACTCCGGCTTCCTCCCACAGTCCAAAAACACGACTGTTACATAAATTGGCACCTCTCAATTGTCCCTAGGTGTGTGTGTGCATGGCTGTTTGTCCTTGTGTGTCTATGTGTTGTCCTGTGACAGACTGGCATCCTGTCCTGGGTGTACCCCGCCTTAAGCCCGTAGAGTGCCGGAGATAAACACCGGCCCAACCGACCCTGATGGATGAAGTGGGAGAAGATGGATGGATGGATGGATGTTAACTGAGGTATTATTACTCCCTATTTGCTATATTCTGCTTTTTTTCTTGTATTTTCTTGTTTATTTCATAGAAAGCACTTTGAGTTTCTTGGTACTGAATTGCGCTACACAAGTAAACTTGCCTTGACATAAGGGTTGTTTGGATTTCATACTTGGAAATGTTCGGAAGCATTTGTAAAGTCGTAAAAAGAAAACTGTTTTACTTTTAGTGGCTATTGCCAAAATTTTGAGAATGAAATGCAGGTAAAAAGTAATGAAATTAGCAAATATCAAATATTACTGAAGAAAATTGCTGAATGAAAACACTAGAGCCATTTCACAGCTACATTCCAGAATAAAACTATTGCCATGGTTATAGGTTATTTCATTTGCAATGTTAAAAAATATGTTTTTCTAACCAAAAATGAGGCCAAATCAAAAAAGTATCTTCTGTCAGTTTAACCACTAGATGTCAGCAAAGCCACAGTGAATATCAGCTAAATGAAGACCAGAATGAATCTTGGGGTCACGGCCTTTGGTGAAGTGTTTCTGGGCAACAGGATGCTTCTTTATAAAATATGTGTGCTGTGGTGGGAGAACTTCTTCGAGCTTTCACTGATATAAAAAAAAAACTAACTAACAATTCAACAGATTGATGGACTGAAAAATAACCACAGCAAAAGTCAAGTAGTAGTGATGGATAAAAAAATAGTCTTCAAATAAAGCTGGTGAAACTTCTCACTCTGTGTGTACATTCCTTCTGAACTGATTTTGTTCATATTCAGTCAGTGAAGAAAGCAACTGAAAGCAACATGTTTTAACCCACTTATATCTTTTGCTTTTTGAAGATTAAATAACGTTTGATTAAACCTTCATAGTAAATGTGAAGTGATATGATTTTTAGAAGCAAAGTTAAAGATTAAAGTTTCTGTTGATTGGTATATCTAGTTTCGTATTTTTTGTGTATATAATCTTAAGTTATTTATAAGGCTAATCGTATCTAAAGATTAATTTGGTTGTTACAGCTATATAGGCTACGCATATAAAAGTATAAAATCATGGCGGACACTCAGACATCTAATCTAGGCTTATCTCAGTAGAAGTGATAAGATTTAAATAGTCTACAGACACGAGATAAGGTAGCTGCAGTGTTAACAAACCACTGCTCTTCAGCCTCATGCATGCCACGCTAAGCAGCTCTGATAAGATGTCAGCCCTTTAGAACCTTTTCTGCCAACAAAACAGATAAGAGAAGAACACAGCAGCTGCGTTCTTCACGTATTCTGTGTCAGGTTGTCGTGGCGGATTCTGGAGCCGAGTCTCAGGTGCTCCAGTGATGAAGGAAGTGGTTCAAAGTGGAGCGAGGAGAAGTCTTCATAGGCTGTGTACATGCAAGTTTTATTACATGCATGAAATGGGTCACTCATAATGTTTGACTAATGTTTAACCATTGTGGGGTTTTTTTTCTTTTTATGGACAAAAAGTGCCTTATAATCAGTCTGTGGATGTGAAAAACAACCTCTTTTCCACATCATGTGAGTGATTTATCTAGGGCATCCTGCCTAGAGCAGGGCAGAGAGATAAAAAAGTTATCTAGAAACTCTTACTGACAAAAACTTTCAATTGATTCTTTTCTTTATTTGTATATTGTTGTTTAACTACAAATAAATTTTATCAAAACCAAAACATCCTACAAGTCAATATTTATTTAACACAGTTTAAACCATACATTTATTTAGACTTTAGAAAACAGATTTAAACTGTTTTTATCAGACTAATCATTTATTATTTTACACTACTTAAGACTACAAACAACATTTCTATTTGTCAAATAGCAGAAATAGTAGTTGACCTACATTTTCTCTAATATTCGGTAGAATTCTCTTTTAATCGGTAAGACTTTAGTCAGGAATGTTGGGAACCATTCCTAAAAGTTTCTTACAATTGTTTTCTGGGATTTTTCTCCTGACTTGGCATAACTGTGTTTGGTTTGGAGGCTTGCAGTCTTGCTCCAACACATTTTCCGCTCTGCTCACAAGTTTTCTTTGTCACAGAGGGTATCCTTATGGTCTCTGTCCAATTTATTTCCAGGGTTTTGCTTCCTTGCTGACTCTGTTGTTTCCACACTATGTTCTTTCCTCATGATGCCATCTATTTTGTGAAGCTCCCCTGTCTCTCATGCAACATAACAGCCTCATAACAGCTGTACCGCAACGTTGGGAAGATTGCAAGCTTTCTAATTTTTCCTCTAAATATATATATGGTATTAATAACCTAACTTTTTTGGCTTCAAAGGTAAAAGTTCAAATCTGACTTTTTGTGTTGTTACTGGATTTGTTCTTCGTCGCTCAGCAGCCTTTTACTCAACGTTGGTACGGGATTGGTTTCGCTGTAACATCATGTTTACACCTTATCCTAATTTTGGCAGTAAGCGTCTAATATTGAGGTTGGTAACCCTTCCTGAACTAAAACAGCAAAGGTTTAATCTGCTTTTGTGTCATAGAGTGAAACAAAAGGAAACATGTTTATTTATAACGTTTTTAGTTTGTAAATCTTGTTCTTTGATATACCCAATCATTTCTAGTTTTGCTCTTTTCAACATGAATCATTCTCAGTATGAAGACTGCGTTGTCTATAAGGAAGCCAGATGTGCGCACATACACTCATTAACACTCCCAGAGCCACAGTGGGCCGTCTCAGCCCATCTCATCCTGCGTTCAGCTACCAGCTGACGATGCGGTTTGGAAGTGGGCCCTGTTAGCCCTGAGGAAACTTATCTCAGAGACATTCGAAGAAGATGCGTATCCCTTGTCTGTCACAGGGCCCAGCAGATGGGAAAACCGCATGGCAGTGGGAGGGTGAATATCTTTGATGTTTTTTTTTTTTTTCTTGGCATGACTTAAATGATAAGGACTTAAAAATTTGATTTGCTTTCTCTTGGAGTGGCACGGATAAGGAGGGCAAGGAATGTTCTTTCTCCATCGGGGATGACGAGCTAGTTTATAAACCACAACAGGAATTCAGGAGGTAGTATGGGGAGGTTAAGAGACTTAGATTAAAGTCTAAAAGTGCATGAAATAGATCCTAAAACATTTAGGGCTAATCTTAACCTTTTAAAGGTGCTTTTAAAATATTTCAAAAAACTTTTACCTACATGTCTCATCTAAAACTGGTATCAGTTTTCTCCATACATATAGATAAGTATATATATATATACAAAGGACTTCTACCAACTCATACATTTAATCACAATAAAATTACTGTTATTGTACCCTGCCGAGGCCCGAGCCTTAAATATTGCCTTCCTCTTTTTGTGAGTTTTTCAGATGAAATTATTGCAGTTAACTCAGTTCTTTTCATTGCTTCTCTTTGCTGTGTGTTTTGAATCACTGCTGAAAAAGTATGTCCTCATTAAGAAATCACTGTACAAATTTCTACATTTATTCTGCTTTTAATTACATAAAATTGACTTTTATTGATCTTCCCATGTAAAACAGCTTTATAGCAGGATTTTTTTCAACTCCAAATGTCACTTTTAGTTTGTCAGATATTTTAAGATAATGAAATAAGAAGTGCTCCAATAATATAATAGTAAGATTTATTTGTTTTTATATTTTTAGAGTGTTATACTAGCTGTGGTTTTGTATAAACGGAAAACATAAAGAATATCTCATGTTTTTACATGGCTGACCAGAAAATGACAAAGATTTTTTCTAATCGATTTCACTCTTCAAACTATCAGTGTCCTTGAAGTTTGCCAAAAGCCTGTGATTTCTAATAAAAGATAAAACAGTAATGAAAAAAGGGACTGTCACACAGAAGGTCGTGGACAGAAAGGGGGGGGGGAGCGAAGAGTGAACAGGTCAGACGAATCGATAGCTTATATACTAGACTCTTCCACAGATTTATATCACAGTCCACTGATGGCTGTCAATTCTAATCAGCAGAGCTCCATCTCCAACACTGGATCTTGTTTTTTTTAGCTCCATCAGCCTAAAATAAAAGACCATATGGTGTGCAATAAGGCAAGAGCTCCCTTTTGACCCTACAAGGACAAGCAGTTCTAGATGAGGGACGGATGTATGGTTTCTTGGAGATCATCCTACAGGCTCAATATTTTGTTTCACATCTTCTCTTTCCCATTTACCTTAAAGTTTACCAGCAAAGACAGATTAAGAACAATGATTTCATGACTAAATGGAATATACAGTTGAGAGAACAAAATATTAAGATCTGAATATGCCAAAAAACGAAACGGTAATGCATTCCAGTGCTAAGCTTGTAAAGGTTCTAAAGGTTGCTAATGATTAAAGTAGAATAAAAGTTGCATGTGCAGGATAAGGTGTGCAACATTCGCTAAAGGCAGTGGTTTCATACCCTGCAGCAGGTCAAGGAATGACATAAACGTAACCAAACAGGTAGGAAGTTCATTTTCCCTGGTGTTTGTCTAGCAAACCTGTAGAAGACAATTTCATGTGCAATTTCTTGCTCTAATAAGTACATCTTTTTACTTGGTAATCTGGTCTAGAGGAATCTCATACAGCGAGGGGATACCTCTTTTGGTGGCTAGAGGCACACAGGCAGTCATAGTAAATCATGTGACTTTGGCCGTTGAGGCCTTCAACTCTAGATGCAAAAATCTCCTACAGTTGAACTATATCAAGTCTCAACAGCATGGAGTAATGTCAGAATAAAGACAGAAGTGAATTGAATTGGTATAAGTGCAGACTGATCTGTGTGGAACACCTTTAAGGACATCGCTGAATAAAAGTTCTAGTTAAAGCATTTAAGGATAGGACACGGACACCTTTAGTGAAAAATATACAAAGGCAAATTAATGACTGACGATTGCAAATTTAATAGAATTGTTTGTTCCCTTCAGCCCAATATCTGTTGAAACAATTAAAGCTAATCTAGAATATTTGATTTAAAAAGTTAAAACAATTCCATATTTTCTAGAGAGATTTTAACTTTCATGGCCAACTTAAAATGTGACTATTCAGAGGCTACAAGGTGCATTTGGCTTGAAATGAATTGTTCAGACTTTAATTTCCTCAGATTGATGTGGATCTATACTAATCAAGTGTTGTCATATACATTTACAGATCTCCACTGAGAACGAATGAGCACCACAACATTTTTTTTTTATAAGAAGACCAAAACAAACTTTAATACTTTTTCATATTTAAAAAGCAAAGTGTTCACAAAAGCCTTCACTTTGAGTTAATTTACAGAAAACTGTGGCATTTGCTTCAGAAAACAGAAACAAATCCCTACTTATTGTGATAACTAAAACATCCTTCCCCTGCAGTGACTGAACTCAACTTTGTCCACATTACAGAAACTACATTTTTCTTTATAAGAAATACAAAATATCTGAGGAAAGACTGTTTAAAACAAAGAAAAAAAAAAAAAAAAAAAAAAAAAAAAAAAGGGGGGGGGGGGGATTGCTGCTACATTATGGCAAAACCTCCCAACACACATGAATAACTTTATAAAGTGGCCTACTCTTTTTGAATTAAATATTCTTTGAATTTAAATAAAACTGATGATGAAAAGCTTGGCAAAACAACAAGCAAGTATTGCACATAAATATCTCCTAGTACCCATTAAAAAAAATGTCCAAGAGAATAAACTAAAAATCCAGAAGAGAAATTTATAGCAGAGACTATTTAGAAGAAGCAGCTTTTGCTTTGTGCTAATTTTAGTTTCTGTAAGAACCAGTTTTGATGTTTTACTTTATAATTAAGAACAGTTTGGGAGTTAAACTGTTTAGGGAGTGTTTGTGAGCAAGGACACCAGCATGGTAGTCTCCTTGCCTCTTGTATCCAATTAGCATCCAGAGTTATATTTGGCAGCAAGGCTGCTTAGTCTAAATACTCATTGGCATGGAGGAAGAAAAAAAAAAAAAAAAAAAAAAAAATGTAGAAAAGAATCAGACAATGCACTCACATACACACTAAAATTCAATTTGTAAAGTAAAGACTTTTTAAAAAAAGGTCAGAAATATTAAAAATATAACTTACAAAGAAATTCCACCATGGTTAGATACTTAAAACAAAAAAACATTAATTTCTGGAGCTATGGTAAAGGAAACATGCAATGGAAAGCATACAAAACTACAAATTCAAGGATTATAATTCAGAATCAGATCAACTGATCCCATAATTTAGCAATAAAAAAAAGAAAAGAAATCCCACTAGGACAATGTGGCACACAAACCATACATAAGGGGGGGGGAGACACAAAAAAAAACAAAAAAACGCTTGGAGTAATCCAAAGGTGTGGAGTATGAATTCATGAGGCATGTTTCTTCTTTGTGAAATTCAGCAGCTGAATTGTTTTTAAAGTGTCCAGAGTGGAGTTTTGGTGAGTTTCTAAAGTCTTTTACGCATGGCAGAGCTTGTGTTCAAACTCTGTGGTGGAGCAGCTGTGAGGAGAGTCTGTGTCTCTGTGGATGGGAGCGGGAACGCTGCTGCGGTGCTGGTGGTTGTCGTTTAGCGTCAGGCTGAGGAGGCTGGTGCAGGTGGGCAGGTAGACGTGCTGGACGTGCTCCACCTCTGACCGACACACAGGACACAGCTGAGGGAACGGAGAGAACAGATTTCAATCATTAATCCACAGCCTCACAAGTCTTAAACGCATACATTTCTATTACAGTGGCCTACGAAAGCTTTCACAACCACCAACCCTTCACACACCTTGATGAAACGTTGCATTTAATGGGGCTTCATATGGGTTCAGAGTAGGAACTAATTGTAAACAGGAAGCAAAAATGACCTTTTAAGATGTTTCTAATGAATGAAAATATACAAAGTGCAGTGCGTAGTGCTCTCTAGCCTACTCCAAGTAAAATTTAGTGAACCCAATTTAATAAATTGAATCCATTTTTCCTGGGAAGGACCTAAATTTGGAACGAGAGAAATGAGGTGAAAGAACCCCGAGGAATATCTGAAAAAACATGCAGGACATCAACTCCAGGACCTGAGGTTATAAAGCGGGTCTAAAGCAGTGTTTTTTTTTTTTTTTTTTAAGGCAGACTGCCCTGCATGTTTCTCTGCTGCAACCCACCCAATTCAGATGATTGTAGTCCAGCAAAGACTGCTAATCTGCTAACAATTGATACCTGGTGTATGGAAACATGTAAAATGTGCAGGGCAGTGTGCCTTAAGGACCAGGGTTGGGAAAAAAAAAAAAAAAAAAAAAGGTCTAAAGTATATTCATTGACTTCAACTGCTAAGCCAGAGGTCCTGAATCCAGTGAGAATCTGTGGAAACGCTTCGCATGGAAATATAACCGAGCTTCACTGGTTTTGCACAACAGGCAGAAATTTCAGGATCTACACATCCTAACTTTTCAAACCCACAAAAAGAGACTTGTGGCTGTAAGAAGGTTGTTCTACAAAGTATAAAACCCTTCAGAATGACTCCAAAATGTGAAAGCTCGTATATAATTCAGTCTGACAGGAAATCCCAATAAAACGTTCAAAGTTTTCCACCCCGAAGGAAAACTTTTACAAGGTTTTATAAATCGTAATCTTAGTACTAAATTAGAAAAAAGAATCTAATTGTTAACTGATAATCATCATGGACGTTCTTTGTTGCATTGAGGACAGTACACACAATCAACTAAGACGGCAGTAAATACTGCTCCTAGAAGTGCATTTCAAAGTATTAGGAAGGTTTAAAAAAAAAAAAAAAAAAAAGAAAGTTTGACGTTCTTCCTGTGGCCAACTCCCCCCTACAGTAGCTGGGTCACGTTTCTAAGCTCAGCTAATGGTGAAGAGATTTGCCTGGCTGCTTTAATCCCTTTAAAAGACAAACTCTCTCACACACGCGCACAAAAATCAGCCTTCACAAAGACGGACGCATTTAGCTGATTAAATAAGGGGACAATCGGGTCATCAAGAGTTTAGGCAAGCCTCTGGATGTTGTTATAAGCACCATAAAAGGATAAGACCAAGGAGCTGAAACATAATTAGACTCTTTTAGGGAAATTGCAAAATCTCAGCATAAGGAGTATGATGATCTGAGCCAAAGCAAAGAGAGCATAGCTTTAAAATGAGAACATTTTGCAGTCACAGCATTTAGAAAGCTAATCAACATCTCCAGGAATAGCGAGCAGTCTCACCTGCAGCTGAGTTGCACAGTTCTGGCAGCACACCATGTGGCCACATGGACAAAAAGCTGCATCTATCTCCTCCTCGCAGCACAACATGCACAGCAGAGCTTCTTTGAGTTTCTGCAGCCGTTCCTGCAGGGCACGGCTCTGCTGGCAGCTGCTGCAGTCCAGCTCCTTGTCCTGCTGGCTGTCCCTGGATGGGGAGCCGGAGGGAGAAGAGCGCTCGCCGCTCTCCGAACGGGACACCAAGTCCGCAACGCCAGCGTTGTACAGCGCACGGCGTGCGTGGTCGTACACTTCCTTGGAGGTTCGTCTGATGTCAAAGACGTATTTCTTGCCCACGTTGATGTTTTCATTCAGAAATAGAGAAGCCAAGTGACCCTTAAAGTCTCTGCTGTACTGCATCATCACTGCATTGGTTACTGTATCACACCTGTGGAAACAAAAACGTATTACTATTTTTGAAATGCAAGTTAACTTCAAATTAAAAAAAAAAAAAAAAAGTGACACAGATGATCCGTTATATATTTTGGGACAGAATCATTTCCCCTGCTCCAATTTACTTTCACATGACATCTAGTAAATCTTTAAGGATGCAGGACACTGGTCCTCAGAGCACATGTCAAGTGTTTTGGCACCATCACTTATTTTCTACTGACCTTAAGCAAATCTTCATTTCTGTAGGTAAATGACTAACAGGCTGCTCCCAACCATATAAAATCCAGCAGTAAGCAGAGCAGCAAGGTTAAAAATTAATTTTAGGCGTTTTCTTGGCTTAAAGATCAAGTTTAGTTCAAGGCTCATCTTTCATGAGTAAAACCCAGTTTTACAAGGATATATTAATCAAAGGGGACCCGTTTGTTCAGCTTGGGGTTAGATTCGGTCACTGCTGAGCTGATCTCACCTGTAGAAGGCGTGTGTCTCTGTGATGGCTCGGTACAGGCCGCTCGCTGCCCGGTTACTGATCAACTTGAATAAAAGAACCACGCTGTCGTTTGTGTCCTTTGTTACAGTCAGGTAGACACTTTTCCCTGACTGTGTTGCAATCTGGATGATGGGATAGCTTACTCTAAAATAAGACGAGAAGAAATTTAAATGCAAGAAGTACAATTTCTAAATATGTAAAATCTTTAGAAATAAATGCCAGATGAACGTTTCAATACTGTGGCAGAATGTACCTGTTGACTAGGCTGAAGTCCTCCTTACAAATAGCAATTCCCTCTGGTCCCACTCCGATAGCCAAGCGCTGACCGTTTGCGTCCCGAGCCCAGTGCCACTCCACGCCGTAATGCTCCAGAGAAGAGATGAGCTGCAAGGCCTGATACTCCACTGAGGCCTGGCTGAAACCCTCCAAAGCTTTGTGTCTGGAGACTATGCTGCAGGAGTAATAAGGCACAAAGCAGTGAGGAATAAGCTGGATCAAGTCTGATTATTCACAACTATAACTAGTTACGGCTTATTAGTGCAACCGTCGACCTTTCCTTATTATATAAAGGAGTGAAGAAATCTTCCTATCTTTTGTTCCATACTGATTGTTTATAAAATGTTGCCACATTTCTCTGCTTACTTTCAAAGAAACTAATCTTTAAGAATTTCTAATGAAAAACAATTGTAGCAGCTAAACAGCTGCTGGCAGACCGGCATATTTCAACTTATTAACAAGCTTCATATCAAGGTTTAATGTTCTTCACACACAGCAAATAAAAGACATCAGAGGCTTAATGGATAAAACTTTGCAGTAGGAGATTTGCCGGGGTTAGTCTGCAAACAGACGTTATCTGATCTCTTGTCAGCTGCTGTGTTTGTTCAGTGGCTCCGACTGTTTTTATAGAGCAAGTGATTAAATGGTTTGTCGTTATTAACCCTTGATATTTCTTTTTGTTGTTTTTTTATTTCGTGTCATGCAGTTCAGTCACCATTTTCCTACTTTTACATCTTACAAACTGCCTCAATACGTTCATGGTTGTAATCAAACTGAAATTTTAAATCACAAAAGCTTATCGCTTTCACTGCACAGATTTTGACACTTGTTTCTGAAGTGGACTGAGTGGGTCGTACCTGTTCATGGTCGCGGTGTCTGGCTCCTCTCCACACAAATCTGAATACCAGTACTGGGCAGTGTTTTGGTTGTAGTCTCCAAACTCCGCTTGCGCCAGCAGAGCGCTTAGCTCCTCGGCCTGTTCGGAGCACATTCGAAGGTGTCCGTTGTGGAGGTCGTCCTTCACGTGCATGAAGAACAGGTGTCTGAGGAAGACAGACAATATATGAGCCTCCATGTCCTGCAGTTTAATAGTCTTCTTTGTTATGACTTTGACACTTGGAGCAGAGCACATGTGACAAACGGTCCAGTTTCACTTCCACCAAATACTCTTCATCTGGTTAGCATCTCATCCCAAAAAGTAAGAGTTTTACAGAGCATGTGAAAGAGGAAATAACACTCAGTTCCCCAATTTCACTTTTTAAAACACTCTTCTTTAATCTTATTGCTAGTTTTGCTCCACTGTTCCATTTCCTAAAAGGCACAACTTTAAAAACACGCTGGCTGAGGAGTCTCGATGAGATCACAAAGTTGTGTTGTGGAGACTGAAAAAGAAAACAAAACAAAAAAAAAAACAAAACAAAAAAAACAAACTGCCTCCTTTTGAGAAAATGGTGGGCTTATCTATTGTTTTGGAGATGGAGGAACAACTTCTTTCAGCAGCAGAAGGCAATAGATGATCCTTGTGTACATCACAAGTAAAACTCAACTCAAGTTGCCTCCTTGCACATCCTTCGGTCACATGACCTCTGCTACAGTAACCTAAAGAGGATTAAAGACCCGTCTTACCCCGACTTCATTATGAACTCCACTTTAAACCCATTTAACATATTACTAAATACTACATCTTGTTGCAGCAGACTGAATTAACAGTGCCTGAAAGTGCTTCGTTTTTCAGCTAAAAGAAATCCCCCCCGGGATGCACAGCTCAGAAGCATGATGGGTTTGATAATATTTTGATTTCTGCAAAAACAGCTCACACTTAAAGGGTCTTAAAAAGTCTTCAGAGAAACAGTATTTCACTTAAGTTTTTAATTGTAAAATTTAAAAAAAAAACACAAAACAACCCCTGAGGACAAACTTTCAGAACAAATTCATAACAAGGTTGTTTTGTTCCCTTTTGTCATCTTACAGGATTAACGATCCCACACCTCGTGACTAAACACAGGCAACGTGCGATTCAACAGTTTCACATCGCAACAAGGACACACCTCGGCCAACATGCAGAGCTTCTAAGCAGCATCAACAGCAGCCGAGAGGCACACAAACAATGTCAGAGCACAGCGAACTCTGCAAGACTGCAACAGCCAAGCCCCCATGGCCGACTAGCCTCAGGCATAACAAACAGGGCTTTGATATGGTGTTAAACATCCCATTCCCTCCAACACACAAACACTGAGCTCTATTGTATGAGGCCCAGCAGGCATCATGTGACGGAGCGCCGCTCGTGAAAATACCTGCATGATGCAAACAATAGAGACCAACCTGACTGGGAGTTTACAACAGGTTGTTGGTAAAAAAGGTAACTACAGGGCAAGACGTAGAGGTTACTGTAGTTCGCATGAAGATTGACAAGGTTACCATTGGTCACCAAACAGGGTTTAGTTTCAGGAAACTGAAAGAACAAGTCTTATCTGACTATTACTCATCGTTACTGCTCCACTTCTCACAAGATTATATTATAAGCAATACAAGACTCGAGCACATTCTTTGATAAATTAAAAATGCATCCACTTTAGAGGGCAGGTCAACGTGAACTGCTGCAGAGAACCACCAACTTCTGTCCAGCTTCTAAGACATATTAGATTGCAACCAACATTAAAAAGCAGCAGGGGGCATAAGAGCAAACACGCTCTTCCCCAGATGGAGCCATCTTTAAAAATAAATTAAAAGGAAATTTTGCTACGATTATCAACAAAACTCCTTACAAGTTTTTATGAATTCAAGGAATAAATTGTGTTTCTCCCAAAAAAAGCCATGAGATATTTATTAGTGGTGTAGATATACATGAGGTTTCAAAGAAAAACGTAAATACCATTCCCATGGTTGGAAATAGAGCTGGACAACATTTCCACTTTAAAAATCAATTGAATTCAATATTGGTGAATGATATCTACACACACTTCAATGTACATCATACTATAAATACAGCATTTGTCACCGACTGATGTTCCCGTTTTTCATGTAGTTTTAAATATTTTTGGCTCTCAAAGCCAACATTTTCTATTCTGGAGAATTTTTATAAACATTGCAAAATATTGGTCAGTTTGTATAGACATCTGTTGAGGGTTTTCTTGGCCGTCTAAGGCTTTTATTTTTTCACCTCGATATCAAAGTTATATAATTTTGACCAAAGTGAAGAAATGTTGTCACAATATAAATTGTGGCCATATCGTCCAGCCCTGGTCGGAAACGGTTTTTAAATGATACAAAGTACCATCATGACCAGAACTTTATCTTGTAGGGACTGAAGAATATCGGTGCTGCCTTCTCACCTCTTCTTACAGTGTTGTGCTATATTAGGCCTAATATATCAGAAATCTAAAACAAGGGATGTAGCAGCACCATAAGGAAAGAGGGGAAGAAAAAGAAAGCATCTTTTAGGGCAAGAGAAAAGGGCGTTTTTACTACCAACATGGAGGGGAATAAAAGTTAAATCAGCAGAATTTGTCACAATAAAACCCTTAAACAGTTTTTTTAAGAATCGTAATCTTATAACCTAAAAAGGATTAATGTTATTGAAAAGGGTATGAAAAAAATTTTGAAAAAAAAAAAAGTCTAAATAGTGCTATACCATGAGTGGTTATTCTTTCATCTTTGTCTTCATAGCATCTCAAAGTAGCATTATGCTGCCAAACACAAAGACGGACGGTACAGTGACGCCTCAGCGCCTCAAGGTCAGACATGCTTTAAAGCACCAAACCAGAAAGTGTAAAAAAAAAAAAAAAACAAAACATGGTATGAAACCGCTTTTTAAAAATGCAATCTTCCACTGTGATGAGGAAATGTGTCCATAAAGTTATTTTACCAACCCTTTTTAAATCCAGTTAACAAAATGCGATGAATCATTACTGGACAACCCATTCTCTAAACTTCGTTTGCAATAAACTAGAAAAAACAAAAACAAAGTTTCTTCATCTCTTCATGGCCCAGTTCTTTTTATTTACAGGATCAAGAAGCAATGTTCAGGGGAAAACATGCACACGTGTACTTCTTACAGTCACAGCGTTGCCTTTATTCTCTAGGCAGCCTGCAACACAACACAGACTGAATACCAGGAAGTCTGTGTTGAGACCAGAGCCTCCTGCCCTACTTTACAGTTGTATACTGCTCACCCTGTTCTAACCTTTAAAGACATAATGCATTATTAAAGTTTTCATAGTCTAATTCATTAGAGGGAACCAGATTTAAAGTCAAGAATTCAAGTTTTCAACAGGTCACCTTTTCCTCCGCTGCCTGCAGCTGCTTTAGATTATAGATACAGACGCCGAGGCTTTTTGCATGTTCACTTCCACACCAGCGTCCGTAAGTGACGCCTTATTTTAATGTTTTCTGCCCTTATTCAGTGTCAAACTCAGAAAGTCGGTTTTAACAGAGGAACAAAACGTCCCCGCAAACTGAAACTCAAGCACGCTGCTTCAAAGACAGCTCTACATTCAGCCAATCAACAGTAGAGTTTCCCACCACAGCGGTTGGACTCCCAACAATGCGGTTTGAGAGCTAGTCAAATAACTTGCTGCTAGCAGCTATGAGCGGCGAGGTTACTCCCAGTCAATGACCGATAGTTACCTCTGCTCAACAACTTCTGGAACACTAGTGGGCGGAGTGTGAAGAAACTTGTAAATGAGCAGTTGAAGATAAAGTGGTACATTAATTCCAGGCACTATGTTTAACACATGTGCTGTTTTTGCACTGTGACAAACTGAACTGAAAAGCCACGTAGCGATAAAACAAAGAAGCCATTTGTGAGCTAAACAGCCTGGGTCACAGGCTAGTAAAACCATAATTACAGCCAAGAAGGGACTCTAGCTTGTGTTGTTGAATAAATACCACTGCAAACTCTCATTACCAGGACAGGACAAAAAATTAAAGAAAAAGGTTACAGAAGTGGATGAGAAAATAAG